>QEPC01007842.1:1068091-1092899 GCA_003113815.1 Sphenodon punctatus | reverse complement strand
CCTTTGGGGAGGGGGGTGGGAGTTGATTTTTATTCCCCTATCCCAAGTAGTTTATATCCCAGGCCCTGTTTTATATGTTATTTTAAAAATATTGATATGGTATTTTTAATGTGTTTTAGATTGTGTTGAATTGTATTTTATGATTGGAAGCCGCCCCAAGCTGTGTTCAGGAGGGTGCGGGGTATAAATTTAATAAATAAATAAATAGGGTGCCGGCTAGCTTGATGATTGGCCCATTCTGGGACTTCTCCCTAGGAAGTCCTGCAACTTGCTCCACAACTAGGCTCTCTCTCTCAAGGCTTCTTGGGCCCCCATTCTGCCTCTCCTCTCGAGACCAGACCTGAGACCTCTGACACATAAGAACTCATATGTATGTATTTATGTGTGTGTGCTCGCTGTTAGAGTAGGTGCAGGCAAATGCCATATGCAAGTGTGTTGTAGGTGCTGTATTACTGCTTTATTCTCAGTTCTTCTATATTGAATAAACATCTGTCTATCTGAAGGACTTTGCAATCTGTTTCATAATGCCTTTGCCCAGATCCCGAAATTGGAGCTGCCTGCCAGGGGTCTAAGTCCTGTCCCTGGTAGGATTGATAGAGAACAGTTCCAATTTATTACAATGGCACATATTTGAGCTTTACCTTCTGCAAAGAAAGTTACTCAGATAGGACAAAAGTCTCTGCAACTGCTGGTTTTAAACTGTTTTTTCCCCTTTAAAATAATCAATCAAGACAAAGCTGCCATTTTTTAATATTTTTTTTTAAAGGTTTCTATATACCATCTAAGCTTCTGAGACAGAAGACAGCCTGAAGAGTAAGATAGATGAATTTGCACGTACTGTGAATTCCTGTTCTTCTCCCGAGCAGTGGGCAGCCTGTACTGATGGAACTGTCCCTCCTCGCTTGCAGTAGGCAGGATCTTTGATTGCCAAGGCTGGCCATCTTCCCCTGGCTCCCCAGACTGAGACTGTCAAAGCTAGACATACTAATATACTAGGAAAAAACTCCAACACTAATCAATATAAAAATGATCATAATGAGAACCAGGACTATGTAAACAAAAAACTACATAGCACCCTAATAAGGAGAAGGAGAAATTGAATTTCCCTACCAAGAAAAAGATACACAGCACCCCTGAAAAGAAAAGGCTCCTGCCTCTCCATAGAACAGGAATCCACCTAAGGTGTGGTCAGGCTGCCCACTCTGTTTGGGAGAAGAATGGGGAATTCACGGTAAGTGCAAATACACCTCTTCCTCTCCCAGCACAGAGTGCGCAGTCTGGACTGATGGGAATTCCCAAAGCAGTGCCTTCCCAAGGGAGGGTGGATTCTTAACCAGTAAAAAAAACAAAACAGAGGCCCCAGCCCACATAGAGACACCATCCTGCTTACACCTCAAGGACTTGCTGTAGCACCCTGTGGCCAAAGGCTGCCTCTGTAGATGCCAGAGCCTCTACCCTATAATGTTGTGTGAATGAATGTACAAAGGACCAAGTTGTGGCCCTGCAGATTTCCTCTGAGGAGGCCCTACTTAGTAAAGCTGAATTTGTGGCTGCCCCCTGAGAGAATAAGTTGTAATTCCAATAGAGGCAGGCAAACCTGCTGCCTTGTATGCCTCTCATATGCATAATCTCAGCCATCTAACCAGGGTAGATTTGGTGACCTTTCCCCCCTGACCTTTAAGCTCCAAAGGCTACAAACAAGGCTGTGTCCTTCCTAAATGGCCCTGTTCTATGCAGATAAACTTTTAGGGCCCGTCTGACATCCAAAGCATGCCATCTCCATTCCCTAGAAGAACCTAGAAAGAATGGTAGGTTAATTTCCATTTCCCCTGTGGTAAAATGAGTTAACTCCCTAGTGGAAGTGATGGCCACTAGAAACAAGGTTTTTATGGAGAGGAACACCATTTTATGGAGGGCACCTCTGTCATTGGTTGGAAGGGGGAGTTCATGATTGCCCGAAGAACCACATTTAGTCTCCAAGTTGGGAACCTGTGTTTAACTGGGGGACACACAAGTTTGGTTGCTCTAATAAACTTCCACGCATGTGGATGTGACAAGATGGGGTGATTAGCCCTATACGTGATGATGCTAGCTAGAGCTGCTGACTATTCAGAGGTTTGGTCATCAGTTAAAGTTTCCAGACGATCTTAACGAATCTGATAACCTCAGCTACTCCTGCTTCTGTTGCATTCTGATCACAGAACACACACCATACTGCGAACTTTGACCACGTAATCCTGTATATCTGATTAGCAGAAATCCTACATGATGACAGCAGGGTGTTAAGGAGGTTGCTGGAGTACCCCACGGCCTTCAGTTGTGCGTTTCTGGATAGCACCCATGATGGAACAGACTGTTTCCATCTTGAATCTCTGCTGCCGCACCTACTTGAGGTCCAAGATGGCCCGCACATCACCGTTCTTTTTGGGTACGGTGAAGAAAGTCAAGTAGACTCCTCTCTGATGCTGCTCTTGAGGAACTGGTTCTATGGCCCTGATGGTCAGAAAGTGTTTGATGGCCTTCAGAGTAGTCTGGTGTTCTTCAGGATACTGTGATTCTGGGAAGGGGCGGAATTGTTCCTTTGGGGGGGGATGACAAAATCTACTGAGTAGCCTTTCAAGATCAACTCCTAGGCGTCCAAGGAGGATGAAGCTTGCTGATTATAGAATTGCTGAAGCCTTCCCCCCATTGATGTTGCTGCTTGTCATGCTGACAGTTGGGAGGGCTTACTACTCCCTGACTGTTGCTTCTTGAAGGGTTGCTGGGCAAAAGGGCTTCTTCTCTGCTGTCCTCTGAACCTGTTGAAGCACTGCTCCTCTCTGGGCTGCTGTCTCCTTTGGACCCTGAAATATGGCTGGGCCGAAAGGGCTGCTTCTGGCTTGAGGATTGCAGATTGAGTGGCAATTCCTTCTTTTTTGTTGGTTCAGTCATGAGGGCCTTGTTTGTCACCTCTCTGGAAAGTTTTGTCCCCTGGAAGCAGGCCCCTGTAAGGACAAACTTGAAAGACATGTCTGCCTTCCATGAGTGAATCCAAATCAATCATCTTGCCACTATGTTTGTTGCCATGGCTTTGGCATTTGTAGCTGGACTGTGTCCAGAGAGGTGTCTACTGTGAAAGCTGAGGCTAAGACCAATCTCAGATTCCAATCCTTTGATTGCTTTCTCGGGGCCATTTCCCCCAGACAAACTGCCCTACAGAAAGTCAAAACTGTGGCTGTGGCTTTTTTGTGTTAGAAAGGATGTTTCAAAGTTCTTCCTCAGAGCTACTTCAACCTTCCTGTCCAGGGGGTCTTTAGGGAAGCTATCCCTATCTGTTGGTCATGCTATGGACTTCGAATGGTCTGCTGTCAATACATCTACTTTGGGTAGGGTAGCCAGGTGTTCGTGGCCCTTGGGCAAGGAATAGAAATGCTTCACATGCTTGTGAGGCCCGTTGAATTTGGCTAGGCAGGCCCACTCCTCTTTTTGGCATTTATGTAGAACTGTGCTAGTAGCAGTTCTGACGGGGGCATTGCTGGGCTAAGAAAAGCCCTCTTATTTTCTTTAGGGGGCTCTGTCACCTGGGTGGGTGAGGGGGGCTCTAGGTGGAGCTCCAAAGCCACCTTTCCTACCAATTTCTCAAGCAGGTCTGGTTCAAAAAGCCTGAACCCAGAAGGATCCTCTGGCTTATCTGGGTTGGAATCTGGGATCGCCTCTTCTTCCGGATCTGATTTTGCAGAGGTCAGAGAGTGATGAGAAGGAGCTGCTCTTCCTACTCCTCTTAGTTTTATGGGGGGAGCTGGAACCCCTCCTGCTCCTAACTCTCTTCAGGCCCCTGCATGACCTAGGGCACTTGTGACTTTTCCCCATGCTTGCGGCAGGGAGGAGGGGGAGAGGAAGATGACGAACTGAATGAGGAGGTAGAGGAAGAACCCCTATGTGGGTCCCTATGCCTCTTGGACTTACGGCTCTTGGGAAAGTGGCTACAGCACCTGTCCCTATGGGGGCCCTGGACTGGGGCTGCATGGTCTTCCCTGGGCTGACTGGTGTTCTTCTGTCTGTGGACTGGTGTCCCCGGGTGCGTGGCAAAACTATCTCCCCCGCCTCCCCCAAAAAGGCTAGGAGTTCAGTGCAGGAAACCATCTGCTTAACCAGCCAGAGGAAGACATCCCCCTGTGCAGAATCTCCCCCCATCATCCCAGGATCTGAGACAGCTGAGCCTGCCTGACTTACAGCATTTAGGGGAGTGTCAGTGTCTATGGGAGATGATCCCTCTGCTGAGCCTGATTTGGGGCTCAGGACAGTGTGCCCTCCCCAGTCTGGGAGTGTCCTGGCATTCCATCTACAGATTTTTCTGCTTGCAGCCTCCAAGCTGGGACCTGACGGTGGGGGATGGGTGTGCTGGCACAGTGCTGCTCAAGGCGCCAGAAAGCGAAAATGCAGGAAGCACTGGGTGCCGAGTGTGGCTTTTGACTGCTGAGACTCTTGTTGGTGGCTCAACTACCTTCCATGTGCCGCTGGAAGCAGGAGGAGTGGCTCCTAACAGGCAGGTTCCCCTCCCTGATATGGGGGATGGGGGGGTCTAATGTTGAGAACGGCTAAGCCCTGGGAGGGGAAAACAGGGAAGAGGGCCCCTGAACTCTCCATGCCCAACTCAATGGCTCTTATCATCTCAAAAGGTAGGGATGGGGTGGCGGAACAGACCCAAACTGAAGAAAATAAAGAAAAAGAAATACCTAAGGCTTAACTGGGCTCTGAGAGCCCAGGATCCTGCCACCTGCATCTGCACAAGGCAGGAACAGAATGGGGAGCTGGGGGAGGATGGCCACTCCTACTGGCAGAAGCTGTCAATTGAAGATCCTGACTACTGCTAGTGAGGAGGGACAATCCTATCAGTTCAGGCTGCCCACTCTGCGCTGGGAGAAAGAACTATGCAAATATAACTGGATTCCATAATCAAAAAGCCTCCAGTTTACAAGAAGAGTTAAGGCTCTTGCAAATTCAATCATTAACTAAAAAGAATGAAAATTGCAAGTTAAGGCTCCTGCCTTAGCTTCTGTGCCATGTTAGCAGTAAAGACATTGTAAAGTCTCACATATTGTGCTCACTTACAACTTAGGCTCAATACACCCACACTTTGCCTTCGTCTTTCAGCCCCAATCCTCTTTCTCTTCGTTGGTTGGGAGCAACACTGAAGCTGGGGACAGGAAGGCATGAGCTGACACTTCACCTCCTCTGTTTCCTCTTTCAGAAATAGAGAACTTAGGAGTTCTGGCTCCCACCCTTTCAACCCCTCTAATCTACTTGGTCCCAGCCCTGTAACAGAGAACACAGGATTCCTGGCTTCCAGCCCCTCCACCCCACTCTAATCCAGTAGGCTGCACTCCCTTCACAGGCAACTCAATAGTCCTGGTTCCAAGCCTGTTCTCTTCTACCCTGCTCTCAACCTTGTAACAGACAACCAAGGAATCCTGGGTCCAAGTCGCCCCTCTATCCCCAACTCCCCTCACAGAGAACTCAAAAGTCGTGGGAAATATAATGTTTGTCTGTGTCATGTGGAACAGAAGTTTGTGTGCAGAATGACAAAATAAATAAATAAATAAACAGGAGAGTAAATGGAATAACAGGGAGGAGGGAGGCTATTGGGAGTCAATGGATAGGGAGTCAACTGCTTCCTCAGAGAGCCCATTAATTTTCTGCAGGGGTGGTTTCTATAAATGGAAAGCTGGATGGTCGTTGTCCTGTCCCCTCCCAGTTGCCCCAGGGCTGGTGACTCAGCTCAGCCCGTCCATTGACTCACTTCTTTTTTTTTTTTTCTAGCTGAGCCGGACACCGGAGTAGCAGGGCGACACTTCCTGGCCACTTGCAGCAGCCGCTTCCCCCATTACAGATCGGGTGCATGTGTAGAGAGTCTGCAGCGCACCGTGTGCCTCCTGTGCATGTGCCCAATCTGTCACATCAGCGCTGACAGCGATCTGCAGCCAGCCTACTGCTCTCAGCTCCTCCACTCATCCCTCAGCTTTCCCCCCCTCCCTCCGGCTGCCCAGCCATGGTCACAACAACACAAATGGCACTTGGAGCTCCTTAGCCTCCTCCCCTCCCCGAGCCCCAGTGAGGCGGGGCTGGAAGGGCTGCATCAGGAAGGGAGGCAGGGGTGATCAAGGGTTCCCTCCAGCTGCCAGCAGCATCATCATTGTTGACTGTGGTGCTCAGCACACACGCGCACCTTCGGCCCCAGGGAGGGGGGGTGGAGATGCTAGTTGCGTGTGTGCGCGCACGCTATGCAAAAGACTTAAGACTTTTCGAGAGCGCATGCATTGGGCACCGTCCCGCTACTGCATGGCTCTCTCTCACGGCAGGGAGAAGGGGTTTGTAAAGGCTCAGGCTGAGTTCCAGAGTGGAACTCAGCCAATAAAGAATCTACCGTCCAATAAGGCCCCAGGACTGGACAGGTATCCCACAGAATTCTATAAAAACTATAATAAGGAAATAACCCCGGTCTTGGAGTCTGTGTTTAGAATGTTTATATCGCAAGGAAGCTTAGTTCCATCCTTTTATGAGGCCAACATTACACTATGCCTTAAAAGTGGAAAAAAATTAGAAGAATGTGCAGGATATCGCCGCCATATCCTTACTCAACACAGACTTAAAGATCTTTACAAAACTTCTGGCGGACAGGCAACAGCTGTGCATTAAAGATCTGATCTCATCCGATCAAACGGGGTTCATAGGGGGCAGGATGGGAATTGATAACGTCAGGAAGGTTACTAATGTGCTGTACAAGATAACACAAGACAAAACACCAGCGACAATAATCTCCCTAGATGCGGAGAAAGCTTTCGATCGTCTGGAATATTTATTTTTAACTAAAACAATGGAACATATGGGCTTTAAGGGTAATTTTTTGCAATGGGTCAAACTGTTACATAAATGCTCCACTTCCAGGTTAATAGTGAACGGGGACTTAACAAATAAATTTGCGCTCCAGAGAGGCACTCGACAGGGCTGCCCTCTATCTCCACTGCTATTCGATATAGGGTTGGAACCGTTGGCTCTTGCTATAAAACAAAATCCACAGATCTCAGATGTCCAATTTGGGGAACAACAGGTTAAAATCTCTCTATACGCGGATGATACTATGCTGTTCTTGACTAATTTACAACAATCTACACCTGCTGTTCTGGCTACGCTGGAACAGTTTGGTAAAATGTCTGGCTCTAAGGTCAATATAGCTAAATCTCAAATGTTTCTACTTAACGAGAAGGGGATCCCTAAATCAGAGTTGGAACATATTATTACTCCATTTCAAATAAATAATTTTCTAATTGATTTTGCAGGGCGGGTGGATTAGTGGAAGGGAAGAACTTGCAGCATTCCCTAACCTAATGCATTTTAAATGGTTCCTTTGTTGCACTACAGTTTTGTCTGTGGGATGTTGTGGGGGTTTCTCCTGCAAGAAGGGCAAATATTCTGGTTAATCAATTCAACTACTCCTTTCCACCCAACCCTAATTGTCTATTTTAAAATTTTTTTAGGGGGAGCCAGAAGGGGGGAATTGGGTGGAGGGGTTTCTTCAAAACCCTTCCACAAATCTTGTACTTTCTGCATAGGAAACTTCAGGAAATGCTTGTTCTTAACACCTGGAGCATTTTCCTCACCATTCTGTAGTTTTAAAGTATTTTAAGGGGCTTTACAGCATTTCCAGCTTTTGAAGAGATATTTAGGTTTTCATAAGAATGTGCTGCTAGGGCCCAAACTTTTTGTCAATCTAATTTACTCTCTAAAATTTATGTTGAATCTACAACAGCGGACAACTACCCATAGAAAAAACGGTATTCATCCAACTGTTTCTGAAGATCACCTACAGAAGCAGGTAACTTCCCATGGTGGGGTGGGTTGAGGAAAGGTGTGTGGCGGGGAGCAAGCTTACAGGTTTACTGATACAATTTGTGGTGTTTTTCAAAAAGCAGCCATCACGAGTGGGGGATTCTCTGTGCCACTTCTATTGTTTGGTGGTTATGACTTCTCAGAGACAAACTGACCTTTCTGTGTGTTTGTCTGTTGTGAGCAGAATGAGCAGGAGCCACTGCTGCTAACCTAGTTCCTAGGGACTTGGCTGAAGAACAAGAGTACCTTGCAGAGGGTGCCAAGAGACATTGCTGTAAGTTGGAATACACTTTTATGAATTATCTTCAGTGTTCTCACAAATTCAGTTGCTGCTTGCCTGGCAAGTTGTGCGCACCACACCTCTGCATATCATTTGCAAGGGGGAAAGGTGTGTATTAAACATGCTATGCTTTCATTTAGGTCATGTCTTTGCACCCATTGTAGTAGAGTGCATAATGATGGCTTAAAGTTCACTGCGATACAATTACCTAAAATCCTCTCTTATTTTGCAGGACAGAAGCATCAAAGAGCGAGGCACTAAAAATGAACACCATGGATTCATTGCTGGCAAAGCCGTTCTCACGACTCTCTTATGCTGAAAAATGTCAGGTGAAAGAACTGGGACCTGACCGTCCAGATTTTCAGCTTGTGCAAGCTTCCCATGACAGAGGGAAGTACTAGACACACCGATTCAACACAGCTTGGTGTGAGAAGAAGTGGCTGTGTGGCTGCATTTCAAAGACTGAAGTGTTTTGTTTTCCATGCTTGCTGTTTGGTGGTGAGGCGGCGTGGCCCAAGACCGGAATGAAAGACATAAAGCAGCTACCTGAGAAGATAAAGAAGCATGAGGAACTGTTTAAAGTTTGCAGCATTTGGTAAGACCAACATAGTGGCACAGCTGGATGAAAGTTACCTTGTAAGCATTAGAAAGCACAATGAGGAAGTTGACAACAACTGATACATTCTGATTGTATTTGGTTCTGTGGTGCTTTTGCGTTGGCACTGCGTGGCCATGATGAGACTGAGGACTCCTTGAACCCAGGAGTGTTTAGAGTCTTGGTTGATCTGATTGGCAGCATTGATTCTACGATGGAGAAGCATTTGAAAATGGCCAGAGTTTTCAAAGGCATTTCCAAAACAATCCAAAATGAACTCCTAGACTGCATGCTTGCAGTGGCCAGGAATTTCATTATTGAGGAGTTGAAGAGCAGTGAATATTGAAGTTGAAGAGCAGTTGAAGAGCAGTGGCTATTCAGGCTGATGACACAACAGATGTGTCAACTCACTGCCAGTCCATGCTGATTTATTGGTACATTGATGGCAGAGGCTCAGATGTAGAGTGTTTCTTTAGTTTTACACAGTTGCAAGACTCTCGTACAGAAATCACTGCAACAGCATTGCTGCAGCAGTTGAATGCTTCCCCCCACAGGACGCTGATAAACAGAAAGTGATTGCTCAGAGCTATGATGGTGAGAGCGTGATGTCTGGTCAACATGGGGGGCGGGGAGGGTCCAAAAGAGGATACAGGACATATACCCAAATACTCATTGTGTACACTGGTAAGGACATCAGCTAAATCTGATAATGCAACAAGCTGTGTGCCAAATAAAGAAGGTTAAAGTATTTTTTGCAGATTTGGGTGGATTAACAGCCCTTTTTTCACCACGTCCCAAAAGGACAGAGGTTCTGGATATGATAGTAAAGAGAAGACTCCCCAGAGCACCTGCCATGCGCTGGAACTTTAACGTTAGGACAGTAAATGTAGTTTATGAGCACCGAGAGGATCTGGTTGAGTGCTTCAACCACATTAGAAGTGGTAATTTTGATGCCAGTGCAACTTGTGAGGCATGGGGATTTGCTAGAAAGTTGGAAGAGGATAGGAAGTTCCTTTACTTCCTGTTTTTATTCCATAAAATAATGCCTCATGTTAAGGTGCGTTATGATCAACTGCAAAGAGAGAGATTGACTCTGTAGGTGTTCAGACATTTACTACAGAGTTTGTCAGCAGCACCAATAGAGTGAGAGACTTATTAAGGATCTGCGCTCCGAATTGCCAGAGCAGTCCCAGCTCTCAAGAGGTAGAACTATAGACAGCATGGGTCAAATCACAGTTGAAGTTTGTGATATCATAATTTTGCATGTGAAGGAACTACTTGTGTTCACAAAGCACCTAGTGAGCACAACATTATTACAGGGGACTCTTTTTGCAGCACACAACCAACACTTTCTAACGTGAGCATTCAACGAAACATCGGATGCCTATCCTATGCTACACAAAGATAGACTGAGGACAGGGCTTTCTGTCTTGCATGAGAAGACAGACCTATATGGTATGAAGGATGTCTCAGAGCTACTTCATACTAGGGGTGGAACATGGGGCAAATACCGGCTACCGGATTTACTGGTTACTGGATTTTAAAAAAACGGATTGCTGGATTTGTGTACCGGTTTACTGGTACCGGATTTGTTCCATTGATTCCAATGAGGAACTGTCCCCACTGAAATCAATGGAAAAAACCACAAAAAACCTCCCCCCTCCCCCTCCCAGACTGTGTGGGTGGAAGGGGGGCACCCCCCACCCACCCTGGATTTTTTTTAAAAAGAATTCCCCCCAAAGTCCCTGCTAGTGCGGGCTCCGGGCCACCGCCGGCGACCCGGAGCCCGCACCAGCAGGTACTAGGGTGATCCCTGGGGTGGTGGGTGGTTTAACACACACCCCACCCCAAGGATCATCCTAACTCCCCACCCAGGGATCGCCTACCTTGCGCTCTGGGTGGCGGTGGCGGTGGCGGCCCGACTCCGGTGGCTTCAGCACTGGCTGTGATTGCCAGCTTCAGCGCTACTCAGCCTTCCGGTGAACTTCCGGGTTTCACCGGAAGGCCTAGTAGTGCTGAAGCCGGCAGCCACAGCCAGTGCTGAAGCCGCCGGAGTTGGACCGCCGCTGCTGCCGCCGCCCGGAGCGCAAGGTAGGTGATCCCTGGGTGGGGAGGTAGGACTAGGGTGATCTGATCCCTGGGGTGGGGTGTGTGTTAAACCACCCCCCACCACAGGGATTGTACCTGCTGGTGCGGGCTTCGGGTCGCCGGTGGCAGCCCAGAGCCCGCACTAGCAGGGACTTTGGGGCAAAATTTTTTTTTTTTAAAGCCAGGCTGGGCAGGGTGGGTGGGTGGTGTCCCCCCTTCCACCCGTGCAGCCTGGACTGGGGAGGGAAAGTAAAGTGGGGGGGGGTTGGGTTGTTGTTTTTTTTACATTGCAGCCATTCATTTGAATGGCCGCAATGTAAAAAATCCGGTACGGAGTAATCCGGTAAATGGGCCGGATTACCGGGTTTAATCCGATACTGCCGGTACACCAAATACCGGCAGTATCGGATACCGGATGATCCGGTAGTCCCACCCCTACTTCATACATTGCTGGACAACAATCTGCAGGACAGCTTTGCTGAAACTTTGAATCTGGTGAGAATTGTCTTCACAACACCCATGACAACAGTGGAATCTGAACGGTCTTTCTCAGCTCTACAGAGAATAAAAACTTTCCTGAGGAACACAATGACATCAGAAAGACTGAACGCATTGGCAATGATGTCAATAGACAAAAGGTTGATCCAACGAATACCTGACTTCAACTACAGGACAATTGAACTGTTTGCACGTCTCAAAGACTGTCGGGTACCTTTGCTGTACAAGTGATAGACCTGTGTGAGTGTTTGTATATGGAGTGCATGGGAAACCCTTTGAGGTGCTTGGCTGGTGAGGCAAAGGAGCTGGGAGGAGGAGAGTTTGTTGCTTGAGTTCTTGGCTAGTTTGTGTGTGGATGTCTTTGGTTGTGGTTTAGGTTGTGTTTGGGGAGGGCGTGACTGTGTTTGGTTAATGCTGTGTGTTTGGTTAATAAACCTTTGCCTTGAGTTCAAGATCTGTATTCAGTGTGGTTTTTTTTATTGATTGCATATTATTATTATTACTATTAAGCATTTATATAGCACCAGCAGTGTACCTGGCTGGTGCTTTACAGTTGTTATTGCGAAACAGGTCCCTGGTCCAGTGGGCTTACAACAATCTAAGAAGGACAAGGACGAGGGGAGCACAGGGAGAGACACACCCATTCCCATTTGTAGAGGATTTTTTTACACATGGGGAACCGAGGCTGTAAACTTTCATATTAACTTCATAATTTGGGTTGGCTAGTCTCTGCCTACCATTGCTTCTACCTACCGTTGGGCTGGCTCCTCCCATTTCTGGCCCCACCAGCCTTGGAACCAACTAGCCGCCACTGGTCTTCTGAATCAGTTATTTCGCTCAGAACCTTATTAGTATAACTATTTCTAATTCTTCCTGTCATTCCACCCACTTACTTAATCCTGCACACTCTTTGTATTTTCCCGCCATTACAACCATTCCACTTACTGTATCTGGTGCCTTCCTCTTCATTTCACCTCTCTTGCCTTCCCTATGTACTCTGAAAATGAAGCTGTGTTTTATACTTTCACAATCACTTACTTGGATGTTGGAATGACAATAGTATTTATTTAGAAATTGGCACTGCAGTGCCAATTTTTTTAGAAATTCCTTCCAATGGGCATTCCATTTTATTAACTTCAATGCATACCCAACTTAGTTTAATTAAACATTTTTATACGACTCTACCCAACTTCACTTTGCTCTGGGAGGGCAGTGGAGACTAGTGGGTAAGAGGGATGGTTGTGAGTCATTAGACGTCTGTCCCATTCTCCCCAAATGAAATGAAAGGATAGAGGGAAAGGAGGGGAATGAGGGGCCAGCTCACACCCTCCTGTTCCCAGCTTCAGTGTTGCCCCCAAGCTGCAAAGAGGAAAAGGATTGGGGCTGAAAGACAAAGGCAAAGTGTGGGTGCATGGAGCCTAAGTTGGAAGTGAGCACAATATGTGAGACTGTACAATGTCTTTACTGCTAACATGGCATAGAAGTTAAGACGGGAGACTTAACTTGCAATTTCCATGCTTTTTAGTGCATGATTGAATTTGCAAGAGCCTTAACTCTTTTTGTAAACCAGAAGTTTTTTTATTATGGAATATCCAAGTTTTTTGTTAAATACAATGCAATGGAGAAAATTTGTCCTGCCAGTGCAGTAGAATGCTGAGCAGCGTAACCACTATGGGAGCAGGACTTAGTGGAGGCCAAGGTGGAAGAGCTACTCCCTTCAGTTTAGAATGTTGTTACTTCCTTCAAATACCAAGCAAGGCAAAGCTGGATTTTTACTGGTAGCTCCCTGTCTTTACTAAGAATACAACAACTTTGGTTCGGTTTAAGCATTGCAAAATTCCAAAAACTGCTCTCTATGATCTCTCTAAGCTCATAGCTTGTACAGAAGTCTTCCACTCTACTTCCCACTGTCAGAGCTCTTTCCCTTGTGCAACACTGGCCATTCTGCTTTCTATTAGGACCTCCCCCTGCAGAACCCCCTGGTTAATTCACTCCTTTACAGGGCTTCCTGACTTTGCTGTGCTCATGTAAAGGACTCTCTATCTGGCACAATGCTGCCCATTTTGCAGCTCTCCACCTGTACAAAGCTCCCTCACTCAGTTCTCCTCTGTCCAAGACAATTATGGCCATTATTCTGCAGCTCTCTGTTTCTACAAGACTCCTCCACTTTACTCCCCCTTGGACAGGGCTCCCTTTCTTGCACAATGCTGCCTACCCTGAAGACCTCCCCCTGTACTGGGTTCCATAATCTGTATCCCCAATAAAGCTGCTCCCTTTAAAGTGTTCCCCCTGTGAATAGCTTCCACTGTGGAAGCTATTTACAGAGGCTCTGGCCCTACTCTCTCCCCTTAATGTCCCCCCCCCCCTTTGTATATGCTCCCTCCCTCCTTGGGCTGAGGCTCGCTCTTAGCGTCCTCCCAAGAGGACTACACTTTCCGCTCTGCTCCACAGGGCTGCTCTGCACAGGACCCCACCATCTCTCTGCCCCCCTCCTGCAGAACACTCACTGTATCCACCCAGAGCACCTGCTTACCCCTAAATTCCTTAGTGGGTTGGGAAAGTTGGAGGGAGAAGCGTTGAAAGAAGATTGATTCTATCCCACCTGTAGCCTCCTGTCCCCATCTCCGAGATAAGCCCCTGCCCTCTTCCTGCACCTGGGACCATCCCAGGCAAACTCTAGCTCTCCGGCCCCAGCCATGCTCCTCCAACGGGGCACCCCATTGGAGCTGCAACCCAGACACACCACGCTTTGGGAGGGGGAAAGACTGTCACTGAAATCCATGCGCTATGTGCTCCTGGGTGGGTTTAGGGGGCAAGATCAGCCACCCCAAACATCACTGCAGGATTAGCTAGCTCTGTTGTTTAGCCATCTCTTCATCCCTGGCCCCCAAGCTGATGCACCTACCGCGTGGGGTCAGATCAGAATGATCTTCAGCTCTCTCCCTTCCACAGGCCTTGCCTCTCCCACCAGATCAGCTCTAATCATGGCTGACCAGTCACCCACACTGCCCATTGGGAGGTGCCGTTCCCTCTCTTTCTCCAGCACTGATAGGCTCTAGCAAGCAGTGCCTGCTCGGAGTTGTAGTCCCCAGTATTCAAGACTATTTGCTTTTAAACAGTCTCTGCATTGCACATAGAATGTTCACAAGCACTCCACACTCAGGGTGGTCTCCATAGGTTAACACTGAATTTTCAAGATGTCATAACTTAAAAACTACTTACCGGATTTACAAAAAGTAAACCAGAAGGCAACCCCTGGCAGCCTCCTTGAATTTTTAAAAAGGCTTACACCTCCTCCCAATCAACACAAAACCCTTTTACCTTGCCGAGATCGAGACAGTCTAACTTTCGAAAACACAGGCTTTCAAAGTGCAGTGCAATATCTCAGCTGCTATGTAACAGATTTGGCTGAAGGTTTTATAGCATGAACCACTTACCCCAGTGATCCTTCACAAATTTCGCGATCCTAACTTTACTCATGCCAATTTTATAGCAAATAGAATGTTGGGGCTTTATAATGGAGGGTGTAATACACCGTAACTATTAGAGCACTCCTGCGCTCTAATAATACTCCTTTGATGAATGCTGACAAAAATCATGTTCCTCTTTCTGAGGAAAATTTGTTGTGGCTTGGAGCAAGGTACTTCCGGTGTTTAACAATATCACAACACTGATAGGGGAGCCTCAGTCCTTGAGGCCAAATGAGGTCCATGGGTAGTTTTTATTTGGCTCCTTTTCAGTTCCTGGATCCAATTCTTACCTCCAAACATTGAAAAAGTGAGCTCAGTGGATGGGAGTAGAGGGGGCATGCACACTAGGATTGAGGATAGACTTATGGTGCAGAGCCATCATCTGGCCCTCTTCTTCTGGAATTTACTCCTTAAGCACCCCATCTCCAACTTCTATGCAGCTGTTGGAGTTTGCACTAGTTTTCGAAGTGGCCACCCGGAAGGGAAAAGGTTTGCAATAGTGCGGCATAACACAGCCACAAAACAACATTGAGAGTCTCATAACAGGGATGTACCCCAGCCCCAAAGTCAAACTTTCTGTCCCCTCTGTTAGCCACTGTGTCCCCCATCAGTACCCTAGTTCTCTTGAGGTAAGCCACTGGCTGCCAGTCTCTTGATTTCACATCTGGTTCCTCAGCTCTGCTGCACTGTCTCCATTGCTGGGGTCCAGTCTGGGCTCCTGCCCATGGCCATGCTCTAACCCTCCACCAACTGTAGTTGGGCCAATAAAATATCACTTTACTACTTTGTCTCTAACACAAACATATGTAATATGTTTAGCACTGAATAATGTGCATCATATATTAATGGAGACTCTGCATTTATTTCTGCATCCTAGCCACCCCTTACTGTCTCTGCTCCCATGCCAGCTTCCTCGCTCTTCGTGTGGCCCAGTGCTGGTCAGTTTCAACCTTGGCTGTATCGCTCTTGTCCAACACTGCCTTAGCTTCCAGCTGCTTCCTCTAGTTGCTTCCTGTTGGCTCCATGACTGGCCTGAAGACCCACCTACCATCCCACAGGGGGCTGGTAGGTGCAACCTGTACTCTCAGATGATTCTCTGCTTCCTGCTAGCCACACTGATCATTTGGTCTCTTAAAGGGCTGGCTTCCACCGCATCCTATCGTTCTCTACGGGACAGGAACACTCCCGGGGCTCCCCATCACACCTGTGTCTAGGCGTATTGTCTTCACACTTTCAACAAGCATTAACTAGCTGACTAGAAGGTTCAAGTGCATTTCATATGGATACATACTTGTTTATTTAGCCTCCTATCCCAAGGGCTGAAGACATTACAAAACATAGCCAAAACACAGTATATACATAACCCAATCCCCCAACCCCTCTTCCCCAATCCCCGCCCACCAAATGCCAGGCCAAATAGGAAGAACTTACATTGTCTCTGGAAGATGATCAGGCTTGGGCTTTGGCAAATTTCCAAGGGAAGGGAGTTCCAGAGCTGTGGGGCAGCCACCGAGAAAGCCTCAGTGTGGGCTTTGGATGCATACACTTAGTGCCATGATGGAATTAGCAGGACTCCATTCTCAGCTGACTTTAGGGATCACAATGGAATATGGGGGGAGGGCAATCTTTCAGTTATGTTGAACCTAAGACATTTAGGACTTACTACTTTGTCTCTAACACAAACATATGTAATATGTTTAGCACCTAATAGTTATACAGTAGTGTGAATCATATATCAATGGGGAGACTGCATTTATTTTTGCAGCATTCTAGGAGGACATTTACCAGGTATCTCAATGTAAAACATTGTATATTGAATCCAGAAAAACAGTAGTAATAATTTCTCATCATAATTATTTCCTGCTTAACTACTGGCAGTGACCACTATATCTGGGCTTCTTATCAGTTCACAATATAAAATGTTGTTACAATTTTTTCTGAAGGGCTTTTTCGGAAGGGCTGCTATAGTTTACAGGAAGGTAAGGCTCCATAACAGAAACACTCAAACTTTTCCTCATACCTTTGAGTAATGAGGATAAGAAATCAGTATCTAATTTATGCTGCTATATCTGTCTGTCCTGTAGAACTCCCAATCTGTTCAGAATAGACAGATGTGGTACTGGCAAAAACTGCTTTTACGACAGGCACCCATAACTCTCCCCTGGCGCCAGACAGCTGTTGGAAGTGAAAATATTAGAAACCAATGACTTGTTCTCATGTTTACATAACTTCCTACATTTTGGAGATGACCAGATGGCCTCCTCTAGAAAAGAAACTCCATCTGCTTGCAGTCTCTCTTCGAGAGATCTTTACACCAAGACTGTAGGGACATTCAAAAACTTGATATGGGGCTTCTGAGGTGCTGAGTAAGTTGGAAGCAATGGAATACAAATCCACTGAGCTATCCCAAGCCCCACAAGCCTTGCCAGTATTTTTAGTGTACACTGCTCAGCACCTGAGAAGTTCCCTTTATTCTCCCAGGCTGACTGTTTACTTTCAGCATCAAGCCTTTCCCCATTAAACATTCTTGAGACTGTCCCTTCTCTCCTTCTGTGAAGTAATATACAGGTGATGCATTCTTGGAAGGTCTCAGGAATGTGCCCCAGAAATTTGGCCTGTGTGTTTCGCTGTTGGGCAAAGAACTTCACACTTGCAGGCCCTTTTCTTAGGTGCTGGCACTGAAGGAAACAGGGCCATTGAATCCCTGAGGCCTATCTAAAATATAAATACAAATATATAGCTGCTAATAAATCTGAGATCAAAATACACTAACAACAAACTAGGGTTACTTACTTGTAACTTTGGTTCTTCGAGATGAGCTCCATCACACACACCATTGGGTTCTGCACCTGCACACCAGTGGGTTCTGTGCCTGCATGGTACCAGCTGTTGGAATCCACTCCAAGCAGTTTATCCGTGCACCCTCAGAGCCTGTGCCTGATTGGCCGCCATTTTGGTGGGCTTCGGGAGTCCCTATATAAAGCCAGGGCACGCATTACCTCAGTTCCTTCTAACCCTACATCTCAATTTTCCTTCAAGTAGATGCAGAGGGGAAGGTGGGTGGGAGGTGCGAGTGACAGAGCCCATCTCGAAGAACCAAGGTTACAGGTAAGTAACCCTAGTTTCTTCTTCAAGTGAGGCTCCGTGACTCACACCAGTGGGAGGTTAAAAAAGTTGTTGCAGGAGGTCAATGGTGAATTGGGTGTCTTCCTGTAACTGGTGCTTTGAGTAGGAAACTAGGAGCCAGTCATCCAAATAAAGAAGGACTGAGAGGCCTCATATTCTCAGGTATGTTGTCACTGGTGCCAGGCACTTAGGCCGTTTTCAGACGAGCGCGGTGGCGCCCGCACTTGTTTCTCAAAAGAGCCGGCAGTCCATTCCATACGTGACGCTGCCGCCGAATACGTGCATGCGCGGGCGATGCG
The DNA here is from genome assembly GCA_003113815.1 of Sphenodon punctatus. Lineage (NCBI taxonomy): Eukaryota > Metazoa > Chordata > Lepidosauria > Sphenodontia > Sphenodontidae > Sphenodon > Sphenodon punctatus. Next base: position 1,074,677 of record QEPC01007842.1, on the reverse strand, counting down.
CATCTATTTCCGGCCGCGAACTGACCAGGTCGGCGATCGAGGCTGGTCATATGCGGCCGGAAATGGAAGCGCATCGCCCGCGCATGCGCGTATTCAGCAGCAGCGGCACTTGTGGAACGCCGTGCTCATCTAAAAACAGCCTTAGTGAACACCCTGTGAGCTGTTGAAAGCCAAAAGGCAAGATCTTGTATTGGAAATGAGAATTTTCAAATGTGAATCTCAGATATTTGAAATGGGCTGGATGAATAGGGATATGAAAATAAGCATCCTGCAAATCCAAAGCAGAGAACTAAGCTCCCTTGAACAAGAGAGGGAGTATCTTCTTCAGTGTAACCATCCTGAATTTAAAGGGCCTTACGAACCTGTTCAGCATTCTAAGGTCCAGGGTGGATCTGAGACCCCCATCCCTCTTAGGTACCAGAAAATACCTAGAATAGAAGCCCCTTCCATGGAAGTTTTCAGGCACCTCCTCAATAGCTCCTTTACAGCGGGGGGAGGGAGGCTGATATCTCCTGCTCCAAAAATGTTTTGTGAGTTGGCTCCCTAAAGAGGGATCAGGAAGGGGGTTTTGGGAAGGTGATTTTTGCAAATCGGATTGTGTAACTGTGGGAAATTGTGTCAAAAGCCCACTTGTCACACATAATAAGAGTCCAAATTTTTAGACAGGAGGCCAATTTGTTTGGGAAGAAAATTTCTGTGGGAACTGGTTCTATATTTTGGATGTCCTGATTAAAAACGAGATCTCTGCTTGTTTGGAGCAGACATAGATGATGCAGTCTCCTGACAAGACCTCTGCAGAAGGGAAGTACTTCTGGGATTGCTGGAAGTATCCCGGAGTGTATTGGGCCAACTTATTGGAAGGGGTACCTCTTTTTTGTTTTGTAAGAGATGTCCAGTGCACATGCTGTTCTCTTAGTGTCCTTCATTTTCGCTAAGACATCGTCCGTGTCTGAAGCAAAGAGCCCCTTCTCATCGAATTTTAGATTTGCGATCTTTGCACACACCTGGTATGGCAAAGCTGTAGAGGAGAGCCAGGCATGCCTTCTAGCCACCATGCTATTCACCATTGTTCTGGCTACTGTGTCAGCAATGTGTGATGAGGTTGTCAATTGTGACTGGGGTAGAAAAAGACCCTCAACTCTGATGACCTCTGCTTTCTTTTTGTCATCTGGAGGCATGCAGGCCAGAAGTGAGACCAAGGAGTCCCATAGTAGGTGCTGAATAGTGGACTTCGCAGAGGCATAGTTTGATGCCCTGAGGATCATCATGGAGGAAGAAAACATTTTCCTTCCCAGGATGTCTATGCGTTTGCTCTCTTTGTCAGAAGGAGTGGTTTCTGAGGCTCCCGATGTTCTATCCACAGATGCTTGCACCACCATGGAGTTCAGGGTGGAATGCTTTAGAAACATGGAGTGATCCTCTGCTGGTACTGGGTAAAAGGCACTAAAGTGGGAATCCACAGAAGAGGTCACTGATGGTGTTTTCCAGTGAAGCTAGATTGCTTCATCAGATTTTTTGAGAGGGGAAGGGTTAATTTAGAGGAACTTCTCTTAGGTAGGATTTTATAAATAGGATCATCTTCCACCTCTTTTACTGGAACCGTTTTTATATTCAAGGCTTTCGAGCTTATTGCAATGAGAGCCTGGAACTTCTTATGATCCTCCAAGTAGACCACCTGAGCAGGGTCTGATATGTTGTCTGATTGACACGAGATGGAGTCCTCCGATTCATTGGATGGTACTGAAGGAGAAGTGTTCTTGTTGGAAGTATCAAAATACTCTGACTTCCTATGTTCCTCACACTTCTGGGAACTCTCCCCATCAGAAGCTGGCGAAGAGTTGGCTGTGCAGGAAGCAGATGCACGTGACCCTGATTGTGACGGTGCTCTCGTGTCTACACCTGTTGCAGGATTGGACACCTCAGCAGGTTGTGATGGGAAGATAGGAGGAGCAGATGACGACACAGGCACGCTGGAAGTTGAGCATGCAGGAGTTAGAGGTGGTAGCAGAGACACAGTTTGCAGTGGATGTGCCACAGCAGCACTAGTTGTGGCTGGGATACTCTGTTGTAATATTTCTTTCAGAGTCCTTGCAATTTGTGTCAGAGGAGTCTGAGAGTCTCTGGAGTGGAGACCTGTAGACATCCTCAGAGTTAGTAGTGGAGCGAGTGTGAGTGGTAAGCCCAATGCTGCCGATGGTGCTGGGTACAGGTGTCTTGTGCCCCTAGAATCATACTGGAAAGTCTTAGCCCATTGAATAGTGCTGGCCCCATTGGTATGGGTGGTAGCAAGGAGAAGGCCACTATGGTGCCTGTGACCACTCATAGTATGGATAATGTGCTGGTGAACTTGGTTCCACGTGAGGAGGTTTTGAAAGCTGAGAGATCAAGCTCCTGTCTAGGTCATGGAAACAATGGCGTGGATGAACGTAAGAACTGAGGAGAACTGTGCTGCATTCTATCATCAGTATCCAAATAAGATTCTGGTGAGAAGTGAGCAGAGTTCTCAGCTGAAGCTCTCAGAGAGATAGTAGGAGTCACCAGCACTGGTGATAGCTGAAGCTGGGGTGAGCTCAAGTTAATCGTACGTGGAGAATTTGATGAAGAACAATGAGAGTTTTTGGATTGGTTGAATCCCAATTCAGGATCTGAAGATTTGTCCTGCTTTTTCTTTTTGGGGGATTTCTTGGAAGATCGCTTTTTGGAAGGCGAAGACACCAACATACTACTACTACTACTTCTTTTTTGGAGGGGAAGCTGTGGGTATGGAGGAAAGCCTCAGTATGGAGGTTCCACCCCAAGCAGATGTGTACGGAGGGGTGGTTGGTAGAGGAGTGTCCCTTGGTAAAGGGATGGTGCTTGGTACAGGGGCCTCCCTCGGTGTGGGAATGATGCTTGGTATGGAGGTCACCATGGTAGTTGTCTGCATGGGAGGATCCCTCAGTGCAGAGGCATCCGTTCATACAGGGGCTTCTCCCTGTACTGGGGCTTGGGTCGATGTGGAGGTGTCAGTCCATGCAGTTGGGCCCAGTTCCGTGGTTATTACCGGTGTGGGGGCCATTCTCAGTGCACGGACAGTCTCATGAGTGGAGTGCTTGTGCACAGGAGCGTGCGGCTGTGGTAACAGACCTTTAATCCCCATAGAAGGAGGCACAGGAACCATCCTTTTTGGCGATGCTGGAGCCCTGGCAGAATGAGTGGGGGAGCCACTATGGGACAAGAGTGCCTTTTCACTTAGGTAAACTGGAGCGTCATTTTATGACTTTCCATGGTTTGTTTGGAGAGACTATTACAGGCCCGACAGTCATGAGTTTTGTGAGTTTCACCAAGGCAAAAAAGGCACCTGTCACGAGGGGCTGTGAGAGGGATGGAGACAGGGCAAATCTTACATTTTTTGAAGCCCCCTTTCTTTGGAGTGTTCTGCATGTTGCAGCGGAGGCCGCTCAGTGTCCCTCCCCCATCCCGTGAAGGGAGGGAGAGGGGAAAAATGAACTCTCGTGTGAATTTCTTCAAACTTGTATTAAGGAAGATGGTAACTATGCTATTTTTGTGAGGTAAAGATCTTTGTTAGAAGATACTGCAAGAAGAAGAACTTCCTTCAACAGCCTCACTAGACAGTTGGAAGGAACTAAGGTAACACGTGCCCCACCCTGCCTTATATAGGAACTCCAGAAGCCTGTCAAAATGGCGGCCAAACAGGCACGGGCTCTGAGGGCGCACTGATAAATTGCTTGGAGAGGTTTCCGATGGCCAATACTGTGCAGGAGCAGAACTCACTGGTGAGAGTCACGGAGCCCCACTCGAAGAAGAACTAAGCTATACTAATACAGATGCTGACAGGTGAGAAAACCCTGTAGTGTGTGCACTACAGAACAGTTAAAAGAAACCAAGGCCATTTAGTGCTCTTCCCCCCTATAGCTTCTCTTCAAGCACACTCATAGGCCAGAAGTGCTTGCCTCCAATGGATAGTCACCCATTGGTTCTAAGAATCTGGCTGCATAGGACACACTTTCCATTGTTGTGGATATACAGAGACATCTCAGGGAAGAACAGTCTTTTCCTAATGTCAACTCAAGAAGTTAAGTTTTACTATTTTACTCTGTGCAGCAGTGATGAAATTTTAGTATTTTAATATTTTACATATTACTTTTTCTATAGGGCCGCAGTCTTAACCACTGCACAGGATATTTTGTGTCTAAAGAACAGTTCATGTTGGTTAGTGAATGAGGTTATATGTAGAATCCCTGCCTCCTTTCCCCTAGTAGTTGGAAGATGTGCAGAGAATGGGGGAAAAGACAGGATGCCTCTGCAATAGACAATGTGAGAGTGATCAAGATGTTTAAACTAAAACCTTCACAGGCACCCTTTAACTGCATGTTCTTCATTTTCTAACTGCTCAACAGAAGACAGCTTATGCCTGTTTTTAAGAAATGAAGTGTTGTGCATTCACAACTGTAACTGGAGTCAATGGAAGTTGTGAACATTTACTGTGATCAGGAAGCATGACAATACACTTTGGAGTAAGAAGGCCCTGAGTTCTAATACAAAATCTTAAAATGAGTCACAGTGTAGATTCAGGCAATATATATTAAGCCTAATATATCACAGGGCAGTTGCGAGGATTAATGTTGGCACAAATGGCCCGTGGTCACTGGCTAAGAACCAATCCCTTGAGAACTCAAAATTAGTAGAAATTTTCCCCCCCAAATTTTATGCTTATTCTTGTGACTTGAGTCTCTATGTAGTAAGTGGGGATAATAATTCTCAGCTATCTTACAAGGGAGTTGGAAGAATAAATTCATCAATGTTTGTAAGGTACGTGAAGCCTCAAAAACTAGCATTTATTAGCTTCCAAGTACCCGCCTTAGCAAAGTATCACTTTTTAATAAATGTTTTTGTATGTAATACATGTTGATATATTTTCAAGTACTTACACACATGCAATGCACAGGAGAGAGAAGGAGAGCATATAAATGTGTGTAAGGGAGAAGGGGTGCTTTGGATAGCCTTTTTGCTAGGATATGGAGTAACACGGAATCATTCAAATGTAATGACTCCCAATTACTGCACATCTTTGTATTTGTTTAGCCAACAGCTTTACATCTGTGACTGTCACAATACAGCTTTACATCTGTGACTATGATATTACAGAAAGAACTTTTGTGTTTGCTTTCTTTAATAGGTATCACAGGTATTTTGCTTTTCTGAATTTATTTTTCCACTGCTTGTTTTTTAATCAATTAAACATTATCGTAAATGAGTTTCCATTATTGCTGCTCCTGGATGAATTTCCAAAAGCATCTATCCACTACAATCCTGGCGATCGTTAGTTTGCTACATACATTGCTCCCTTATGTAGCCCAAATCTTCAATCTACTGGTATAATCACTTATTTAACAAAAATAATTAAAAATCACTGTATTTTGTTAAGTGAGATAAAAATGTTCTTCTATTATTATAAGTGTTCTAATGGCTACACTTTGATTCTGAAACCTTCCTGTATTATTTCAACACAAAAGTACAGACTTGTTAATGTCACCTCTGGTCTCCATCTGACTGAATTCTTTGCTGATTAAATAAATAGTCCTCAGATAGCTGATTAAAAAATGATGTAGCCATAAGGGTGTGTGTCCAAGCCTTGTCAGCCATGTTGGATGTTAAAGTGTGCATGAATTACATCCCTGGAGTGTGCTGAACAGTGCTGATTAAATGAGGCACACCACAGCCCTCAGCATCAATTATGAGAAATAATAGGATATTTTCACCTACACTGGTAGAAAGGGGCTGTGATGGAGTCAGTGTGGCACTCATTTTTGAGAAAATATCGTCAGCACAAAATAAATAATTCTGTCCATACCCATACAAGTAAGGTGATTTATTTATTTTTTGGTTGAAGTACAAGAAGAAAAATGAAAGATGATAAACTTCAGGCAACATACCCACTGCATACCAGGCTAACTCACAATTCATAATATCTGTCTTAGACTTGTATAAATACCAGTGTCAGAAAAAGACAAGCTGGGGTGTCTCAGTAGGATATTAGGGTGACTCCTGCTAAAAGGAAACTTGGCATAAAGTTAATACTATTGTTCTTCCTGCCTGTTATACGTAAGCATTTTCTATATTCCATAATTATTTTTCAGAGCAATTTTATTTCATGGATTTCTTTTGCAAGCTGCCTGTTTGAACATTAATTTGCTTAACAAGATTGTGTAAATGTTCTCTTCTTCTATAACAGGAGTGGGATTATTTAACAAAATCCAAACCAAAACATTCAAACACTATTGTTCAATCACTGGTTCAGCTGTGAAAGGCTTGACAATACCTTTTCTTGGACAATACCTTGACAACATAAAGGAAAGCACTGCTGAAACATTAAAAGATCTTTTGAAAGGACTAAAACAAGATAAAAAAACAACTAAGCAAATACAATATAGGATATAAAATTAAAGAGTAATAATCTACCTGAATGAGTTTCTGATTTTAGGTCACATGGCTTATGAACATATACTAAAAGCAATCCTAGCTTAACTAGAACTCATTGTAAAAACCTTATAGGTAATACTCCCGCCCCCCCCCCCCCCCCCCC
>QEPC01007842.1:1040187-1060983 GCA_003113815.1 Sphenodon punctatus | reverse complement strand
GGGAGGGGGAGGGAATTAATTTATTTCATTGGTTTCAATGGGGACACAGCGCCCCATTGAAACCAATGAAATAAATCTGGTACCGGCATACCGGATTTAATCCGGGAATCCGGTTTTTGTAGAACCGGTAAACGGTAAATCCGGTAGCCGGTAATGGGCCCGGGGTCCCACCACTAAACGATATACTGTTATGACAAAACTTCTGTTCACAGTGTTACAACAACATGGCAAATAAAGCAGTACATATGTGAAAACAGAGTTTAGGCAGATCACAAAAGAAATGTCTTCTGTGACTTTAATCCATAGTTAGCAATGTGCCTTCAACTGCATAACACAATATGTGTTTACATTAAGAGGAGGCAGATTTAATCATAATGTGATGGGAAAACACAAAAGTTTGTGGGCCTACTGCTAGAAATGCACTTGAGGAAAGGAATAGTAAAAATGGTAAGCATGGAAAAACAGGAACATGTTGTTTTCAATAAGCCTATCTTATTTTGTCTCTTATTTAGACATGATATTGACTCACGGAAAAGAGAAAATGCTCACTTGCTTACCCTACAGAAAAACACTAGTTTTATGGTATGATGGATTTATTCTTGTTTCAGACCATCAGTTTCATCTGTGGATAGGGAGCCTGCAATCTTATCCGTTATAGGCTGATAAACAAGGAACATTTAAATCCATTTACCAAAGATGCATTGTTCCGTACCTCCTCTCTCTTTGAACAAAAAGCAGCCACATTTTGTTGACAGTGCAAGCAATTACTGTCAAAAAAACAGTTACAAAACAGAAAGAGCTATTTCTGCTCAGTGGAGTTTCATTGTCAGTACTTTAAAAGTTGTTCTCATAGCAGGAATCCTAAAATTTGAGCTCTTGGTTACTTAAGGAACCTCTCTCTCACTATATAAAAAATACAACGTATAAAATAAAATACTACATAAAATATTGTGAGAATGTAGCAAACAAATAAAACTGTACTAAACCAAATAATGTCACATGGCTGGATTAAAATTTGTACAAAACAGATAACTTAGAATCTGGGCTCAAGCATTGCTCCATCCACATAGTTGACATGAAGATGCAATTGGCAGGAGCTCATAAGACTAAGGGCATTTTTAGACGTGCACTTGGATCAAGCATGGGAGCGGCGAAACAGCCGCGGCGCTGTTTTAGACGAACCGAAAGCGGAAGTTGTGCGCGTGATTGGCGGCCGCGCATTATTTTCTGGCTGCGTATGTCCCCCCAGAGAAATCAGGCCGGTTCGATCACGGTCAGCAAAGAATGCGCAGCCGCCGACCACGCGCACAACTTCTGCTTCGCCTAAAACAGCGCCGTGGCTGTTTTGCCGCTCCCGCGCCTGATCCCCGCTGCACGTCTAAAAGCGGCCTAAGGATTGTGAGGTTTTGCAGATGAGCTCCACAATCCTATTTGGATGTATCTTTTGCCCTGGCAACCGAGGAGGGCTGGACCAATAGGTACCCCTCAACAAGCAAGTAACTTCCCACTGGAACAAGTACTGGTACCCCTTAGTGAACACTGGATTCTACATCCCGCTACCCATGCTATGTCAGAACAGAACTTGGAAGTGAGTGAAGGTTGGACTGTCTGTGAGCTCCCAATTATTGATATTATGCCAGTCAGTGTTGTAGTCATCACATAAATACTCTAAAACATGGAACAACATAGGTTGTTGAGAACATGAAGCCTAGTGGGCTAAGAAAAGACTGTTTTGATGAATTTATGACCATGTCCAGGTTTTGTAGAATGTAGAACATGTAAGCAATATGTTTGGTTTTGTTTCCAACATTGTTTTGATAAGCATATATGAAAATTACTGTTACCAGAACCATACACCAGGGTATGGAACCTCTGGTCTATGATCCTTTTGTGGTCTGCAGGTGGCTGCCATCAGCTCCCCCATGCAAATAGCCTGGCGGATGAGGTCTGCACCCCCACCAGTCAATGGAGCACTTCTGGACTGGCGGCCATGCCACCCTATATAGGCAACATGAACCCTACACAGGGAGTTACGTTGCCTACACAGGGGGTCGCATTACACCCCACCACCCCTGCAGAACACTCCAGTCCATGAAGCCCTGCAGAGATGGGGATCTACCCTCCCAGGGGAAAAGGTTTCCTACCCCTGCCATACACTTTGTGAAAACCTTGTGTGGTATTGTCAGCCCCCCATAAAATCCTAAAAACAAAAGTGCTCCCAAAGGAGGAGGTGGGAAGTAGTACTCATCTCAGGGGCATGGGAAAAAACTTGGCCAGAAAACCCAGACTAATGACTTTCTGAACTTATCTTTCTCAAGGGAAAAACACTGGGTAAAAAAAAAGTGCTGGACTGTGCCTCATTTGATGTACTGTATGGCTCAAATAACCTGTCAAAAGGACTCATAAGTCTACTGAGAGGCTCACAAGGTATGTCAACATGATCTTTGCTTTCAGTGCTGTTGGTACTGCTTCCCTTAGTGAGCTAAAACTGGCTTGCTACCTTGAAGGACCATGCTTGGGCAAAGTGGTGCGTTCAAAAAGGTTGCTGATGCTTCTGACGTATGAATGGCTTTCTTATTAGACTTACCCAGTAGATGAGAAAGTGAGAGTCCTAGAGATTTGGTGGAAATGTGGTGTAAATGTTTACAGAGATCTGTTAGCTGGAGCTTTAAACAATTTGCTATGATTAAATAAAAGATTCCTAACAGTACTCTGGCCATATAAAAATAACTCTGATGATTTGGGGCAGGTAGTTGCCAGCTTACCGGCCGGGAGATTTCAGGAGAATGTAACGTGGGCAAGTGGCCTTAGTTCTGGAAGCAATTTTTTCTGGAAGCACCCAATTGTTACACAGACTCTAGCAGAGTTTATTGCTAGAGTTATGGACAGGACAGAACTGGGGCTGAAAAGAAAACTCACTGGCTAGCTGCTCTGGTTGCCAAGCAAATTCCCCATCAGGTGTACTGGCAAGGTATAAGGAATGCTGACTGGAAACAAAGGCCACAAAACAAACACCTCCGTGTGGATTCCACGTGACACAATGCATTCCCAATGGACACACGTGCAGGATTTTCAGGGCATGGGATCGGCCTCAATAGCAACAACTGGAATACCAATTGGAAGTAATGGGGCTTTGGGAATACCAGTAGCCCCATGGGCAGTAAACCAATACAATGGCAGATGCTTAACTGAAACAAAGGTGGGGGAGGGAAAGAATCTGAAATGCCAAAAAGAAGATCCTCTGAGATGAGTGCTTGCTAAATTGTACAATGTACAGTAAAGACATTCCAAAATAAATAGCTGTACTAAGTTCAAGTAAAGATGTTTGTGAGTACTGAGCAAGGGGGAGTATGGAACAAAGCAGAGGAATCTGACTTTGGGTGCTTTCAGACAAGACACTCTCCACCCACTACCCACCCACCCTATACATGGCTATGGATGAGATCAAGGACTGCAGGGCTGCAGTGTTTCCCTATGGGTGCCCTGCAACGTGTATAGTGGGTGGGAGGTGGGTGAGTAGTAGGTGGAGAGTGTCTTGTCTGAAAATACCCTTTAAGCAGCAGTATTACCATCAGCTCTGCCACACCGACAATACAGAATAATACCTAGAGCTGAAGGCGGGTATCCGTAAAAACAGGTAATCCGTCGAATTTCCAGTACCCAAATCGACCTACCCAACAACCCCAGAATGTTGACTTCTGGTCCCAGAATGTTGACTTCTGATACCAATTTTGACTTTTTTGTCAATATACTAACTTCCGCCACCTATTTATTGATTATCTGTCTCGGAAAATTGACTTCTGGTCCAAGAAAACTACTTATGGTCCCATTTTTTAATTATTATTTTTATGGATTTCTGACATTTATGTATTGGTTTTCTGTCCCAGAAAACCAACTTTTCATCCCAGAAAGTCAACTTCCGGTCATTAAAAAAAATCAATATTCTTCTGATTATTTGGTTTTCTGACTTGATATACTGACTGGTATACCAGCATACCAATTGGGAATCAGTAAATTGAAAAATCGGTACTGGAAGTTACTGGATTTTCAGATATCCAGGTACCCAATAGGTACCTAGGTAACCCATTGGATACCTGATGCAGTACCTGAAAATTCAGCCATGACTTGTAGGTACTAAATTAAGTACCTGTTTCTGCTCTAATAGTACCTCATTGCATGTCATAAAAGGGCAAATATTCCCCTGCCCTTAATCATCTGTGTAGTGAGCAGATGCACTTGAGCTGCTGACTGAAAGGAGCATGAAGGAGAAATTGTGGCCATAGTAGAGACAGAGATTAAGCACATAATACTGGGGTGGGGAGGAGTTTTGTGTCCTGCGCTTCAGCATTGCCCCAAACATGCAGAGGAAGAGGATTGAGGCTGAAAGACCAAGCGAAAGAGTGGATGCATGAAGCCTAAGTTGTAAACAAGTACAATATGTGAGACTGTACAATGTCTTTACTGCTTATATGGCACACAAGTTAAGGCAGGAGCCTTAACTTACAATTTCCATGCATGACTGAACTTGTAAGAGCCCTACCTCCTCTCTTAAACCAAAGGTTTTTTGAACTAAGAATTATACAACTACACTGTCATCAATTTATATGGAAATCTTTTTCATGGTATAAAATAAAACACATCCAATTCTAAAACTCAAAGGAAGAGACTATCTGGGGTTCTACCAAATTATTGAGATATTTCATACTATGGTTTAAATCAGTTTAGCGTGCTGAAAGGCACTGCAAAAAGTGGAGAGAAGAGAGTAGATAAAGGGAGGACAAGAAGCAAGACCCTGTATTACAGGGGTCAAGAGGGGCCCACCAGCCCACCCCTGTCCACAATTTTATTCCAAATACCAGTAGGGGACTAGCAAATGTAATGCAAATCTCCACGCTGAGTTTCATGAGCAGGTTGGCAGACCAGCCCTCCCCACCACACTCCAGACAGGGGATTTTTTGCCAGACGAATATTGGAGAGTTTGTTAAGGGATGTGGACAGGACTAGGGATGGTGGCCACAATTCCAAACATAGTTGCTCATGAGTAAATCTCATTGTAATCAATGGGACTTACACCTGCACAAGTATGTTTAGGATTGAACCCACTAAGGCTCAAATTACCCCTTTCCTCCTGGTGAGCATATGTAGGATCCTGCCATAAGTTTGTTTTAATAGCTTCAAGGTTAAGTTGTTTAGTGTAGTTTACAAGCTGGCCTTCTTTGGGGTGTTCTGAGTGAGTGAAATTGTCCCTCAGTCAGCAAGGGACATGTTGCGCAGAGCATTGTTGCTAGAGGATGTTATTTGGGATAATCAGGTGTTGCGCTTGCAACTGTGTTGGCAGAAGGCCGATCAGTGAGATGTGGGACAGAAAGTTTCGCTGTCCAGGGAAGGCGATTCTGAATTGTGCACAGTTGAGGCTACTGCACGGTATCTGGTGGTCTGCCCAGTGGCCCCCAGAGTGCTGCTTAGGCATGCAGATGGTTCCATTCCCGCCAGGCACCAGTTCATGGCAGTCCTCAGGGAATCGATCTGGCGAATTAATCTACCTCTTAGCGAATACAGCTCACATTCCTTAAGAATAGGTGCAGTTAGCTTTGTGGCTGCAGCGGGGTTACCGGACCAGGAAATTATGACGTTGGGGCGCTGGTGATCGCGCACATTTCGTTTATACGTTCGAGGTTTGCCTCAATAACTCTAATTGTTGCTTTGTCGCTTCCAGGTCTATGAAGAGCCCCTCATAGATGCCTAGTCTGGTTATCGGTCACAGCCTCATGTGCTGGGCAGGCAAGATAACCGGGGAGACCCCTTGATGAACTCAGCTGGGCCTGTTGGCAAGGGAAGAAATTGTCTGGAAAGGCTGCAGCTGTATGAGGTGGCACCAGTTATTGCCCACCCTTAGGGCGGCAGCAAGAGGGCTTCTGCTAGACTTATCCGTAGTGCACCCTGGGGCGAATGACCTGCCATACCATATTAAAGGGAACTCAATTGATTATTAAAGTTAAAAATGATCTGTTGGAGATGAGGAGACTGTTTCCCTCCGCCTCTTTAAGTTTGGACTGATTTAGCTGCGAGGCTGGTGTGGAAGGATGCATGTCAGTCAGGGAAAGTAGATAAGGTGGATAAGAAAGTTAATAGCAAAGTGGGCTAGAATTCAGTGTGGTATGTGCATTTCCTACTCTGGGATCTCACACTTGAGACCGCTTTCTCACATTATGTTGCAGTTTACATCATGAGTGGGATTTTCTTTCTGCTGATTTTCTGAATATTCATTTTATTTATAAACGCTAAATCTTTCAAAAGAAAATTATTCATTCTTCAGCACTTCTCTATTTGTATTATGAAAGATATTGTTTTCAAAGACTGGGGCATGATCTGAAATATGTATTATTCCAATTCTAGAATTTCAAACATTATTCAACAGGATGCATGAACCTCCAGTTACCCATCACATCTTACTCCATTTATGCTACCTTTGGCAGCTGTTTTTTTTTTAATCAGGCTGTACCAGTTTCTTCTGGCAGCCGATCCACAGAAGTGTCTATACATTGAAGGAGTCCAAAAAGCAACCTAAGGGAATAGCGGTGAAAGAAGAATCCTCTTCTGTGGGATGCATTCACATCTGATGAATGATAAGACTATTTGGACTTTTGAGTGTTTTGGTGCCCCAATAATGCCTTCATGGAAGATGAAACTGTTGGTGTGAGAAGCATTGAAGGAAGAGCTGACATAGCCAGTGAATCCCAGTGCAGATGATGTTGTTAGTGCCAATGCTGTCTGCAGTACCTGAGTTGTGCCGATGTTACCTGCAGTGTCAAACATGCTGTCAGTGGCTGCATTGCATTCAGTGCTGGAGTTGTCAGCAATGCTGGAGTATTGGATGATGTCAGAGTCCTGCTTAGGGTTCTGATCTCTGATTGCACCAAAGTAGTTTGAGGAACCCCCAGAAGAGCAGTTGAAGAGGATGGTACTGATGTCAATGATCGATGCGGGTGCAGACTATAAATGTGCCAAAATTGACCTCAAAGAAGTTTTTAGCAAGGAAGCTATTGATCTGTCACTAAAGCCCGTGGGCTGCTTTGCCAATGTAGATCATATCAGTATCATGCTGGATAATGTAGGAGGTAAGTGTGTGATCGTCTGAGCTCTCCACAGGGAATGCTGTAGCAACTGCCCTCTTGTCTGGCAGGATGGTTGCAGCTGTCTGTACTCACTCACATGTTGCTGGTTGATAGCGTGGTGATAGTCAATACACACACAATCACTGTTCTGGCATCCAACACCACTACACAGTTGGATGCGACACCCCTTTGGGAACGCATACTTCAGCATATGGAGTTAGACTTCCTGTATTCTTCTTGTGGCTGCTGGGTGGCCAAAGATAATAATCTCAACAGAGGACATGTAATTTCCCCTGAGGGAGTAATAAGCACCTTACTTCTCTGCAACTAGATAGGAAGATTGTGGAGTGAGCTGTAGCACAAATCACTGGGGCTGATGGATAGTGGTAAAGGAACCCTCGGCCCAGAGCCGGATCCCACCTCACAAGGAATAGTCACTGATCTGGAAATAAGAGTTAGTGCCAAAGAACAGAGTTTATTGACGAGGTAGGGTACCTACTCACAGTATAGGATTCTATCCCTGGAGCCCAAAGTAGCCCACAGTGGGAGGTCTGAGGAGGGCTCTCAGATCCAGGGCTTTTACACACAAAAAAAGATTACTTCATCATCATTATTTCACACATCCCAAGATCAGTTCCAGTTCTAACCAGTTTGATTACAAAAAGTGAAAGGAAACTATGGATTTCATCAGACTGTTGATTAAATTCTGTTCTAGTCAATCTTTCCATTCCCATGTATATCCCCAGGGGAGTATACTGCTGCCCTACAAGGTTAACTAGACAGAGTGGGTGCTACATTGCTTCCTCTTCAAGGACATGCACAGCACCCCCTTGTTTATTAAACATTGAGCTGCCTACACATCTTTAAGAGCTTGTCAAGCTTCCAGATAGAGTGTTCTGGAAGCTTCAGAGCTCATATCCCTCCTTCTCACCTCCCCATACCCTTGTGAGAGCACAGGAGTATAAGAGGAGGGGGAGGAGCCTGGCTGCCCAGTTCCTTCCATCCTGCTGAGTGAGTCTCAAAGGGTGAAAACAGACCTGACGCTAACCACCCTTTAACCACCCTTGATGGTTATTTATGCATGTTGCAGGGCTGTATTGGTGCCCTATGAAGCCCTGAAACATGCATAAATGACCACCAAGGGTGGTTAAAGGGTGGTTAGCGTCAGGTCTGTTTTCACCCAAAGTTGGACCATAGTGAAGAAGGTGGGTGAGGGAGTGAGAATTACCGGTGCCCTCTTGAATAATTAAGTTCCAGTAAGTAACCTCTATTTCTTCTTCGAGTGGCTCTGTGATCCTCACTTAAGGGGAAAAAATGAGCAGTCTTACCTGTAACTGTGTGGAGGAAGAGATCCTAGGACAGTATTGAATATAAGACTGCTCTTCCAAAGGAAGCGTCTCTACAAGCTGCAAGGTCGAGTGTGCGTAGTGCTTTACAAAGGTGTCTGTTGAGGCCCACGTGGCTGCCTTGCCAATGTCCAGGATGGGGATGTGTCTAAACACTGTTGTAGTCAAAGACACTACTCTTGTGGAGTGTGTTCTAAGTCCATGCGGAACCTCCTTCCCTGCAAGTTGATAGTGGTTGCGATGCACGCAGAGATGATTCTTGAAATGTGTTGGGAAGAGAGTTTGTTGCCTACTACTTTCCCCCCAATGGATATAAAGAGGAAGTGTGACTTCCTGAGAGGTCTTGTTCAATCCAAATAGGTCAATGCACACTTGACGTCAAGGGTATGAAGTGCTGATACCAGAGATAAAGATTGTGGGCAAGGGAACAAAACAGGAAACGTAATAGTTTGATTGATATGGAAGGAGAAAATCTTTGGGCAGAATGTCAGGTCAGATCTGTGTTGAACCTTGTCTAGGTAGAAAAGTAAATATGGTGGAGAGGCTCTAAGTGCAGCTAGCTCACCTACTCTGCGTACTGAGGTAACTGCAACCAAGAAAATGAAATTGTAGGACATGTGGGTCAGAGGCGTTGTAGACAAAGGTTCAAAGGAAGGTTGTGAGACTATTAAATATGAGGGAGAGGTCCCAGTACGGAGTGGGAATGGAGGCTGGAGGGGTGTGTGTGTGTGTAGAGATTCACGAGGCTTTTAAGGAAAGTTCTGGTAACTTCACAGGAGACTAAGGACTTTCCCTCGGGATGGGAGAGATGTGCTGACAGCACAGCCAGGTGTACTCTTAGCAAGGATATAGAGAGTCCGGACGTGTGCAACTGGAGTACTTAAGTCAAGATGGACTGTAAGAGTGGTATGTCAATGTTGCTTGTGTTACACCAGATTGTGAATCTTTTCCATTTTGCAGCATATGATTGTCTCATGGATGGCTTCCTGGTGTTGATGAGGACATGTGCAAGTTCTGGTGGGAGAGCGTTCTCCGTTTCAGTTAGGCAAAAACCATGCAGTGAAGTGGAGAATTAGAGCTGAAACTTGGTCCTTGGAAAACTTTGGAATCCACCAGGGATTCTGGTACTTTGTTCTGAATTTCCAAAATTCCAAGAACCAAAGTCGGTCCTCGGAAAACTTTGGAAATATTCAGAAACCTCTATTGAGGTGCTGGCACCATTGCACGTGTGACTGGAGTGATACAGATGGTTGACCCCCTAGCTTCTCTAAGCTAGGAAACAAAACTTAGTACCATATTTGGTAGGAGGGGACAGTTGAGTGATGGACAAGAAAGATGGCAAGTTTTGATTGGCTGGCAGAGGCAAAATAAAAGTGGCTGTACAGCCATTTTCCATTCTCTATTGAATTTGGCTGTGTGTGCTACCCTGTTGATCTGTAAGTCATTGGCTTGAGGGAGGGGTGCCCCAGTGGCCTGGCATGACCTGTTCATAGGGGCAATGCTGGGGGAAGCGGGTTAGTTGTTTCTACAATGCCATGATTTTAAAAAAATAAAATAAAAAATTAGTGGGTGCCACACTGATGCTGCTACTTGGCAGGCATCATGGAGGCCAGAGGGATCTCTGTCTTGCTCTACTTCCCCTGGCCTGGGCTGTCCAAGTTACCAGTGCCACACCAATGCCATGCCTTTTTAAAAATAAGCAGGTGCCACTGCTGCCTGCAATGCTTGGCATCATGGTGGGCAGAGGGAACTGCTTAACTGCCCTTCCCCTGACCTGGACTGCCCATATATCCCTGGTTTGGGCAATGCCAGGGGTTGACACCATTGCCAAATATACTTGAAAGTACGGTTGCTGCTGCTGCTTGCACTGCCTGCTGGCAAGTTGGCAGCACCCTAGAGGCCATAGAGGGGTCACTTTTAATGTGTTTTTTGTGGGTACTGTGACTGTACTTTGTGGGTTCAACTTTGCCAAGATGTGACTGACCACTGGGGCACAGGACAGATAAACTTTCTTTCTCGTTAAAATAGTATGGTGTGTGTGTAGGGGGCTTGCCTTGAATAGGTGGGCACAGGGAAGGCACAATGGAGGTTTGTGTGGGTGGATGTGGGTGAATGTCTGGTTTCTTTATTGTCGGGTGTTGTTTATTATGTCTGCTGGGCTGGCGTTTTTTGGTTTCTGCCCGTAGTTGCACTTTTGTGGGTTTGTCTTCTTGAGCGATTGTCCCACTCTTGCTAGCCTGCTTTTCTGGGCACTGCTTGGTTGGCATAATGATTTTAAAGTGGGTGCACTACTGATGGTGGGCCATGCTATGGGCCAATACTGCTGACTTTTTTTGGATTTCTGTACGCAGCTGCACTCTTGTAGGTTTGTGTTCTTCAGCAATTGTCCTACTCTTGTTAGCCTGCTTTTCTGGGCACTGCTTGACTGGAAATGCATAATGATTTTAAAGTGGGTGCACTGCTGATGGTGAGGCAAGCTGGGGGAACCTTACCTTGTAGGTGATGAATTGGAAGAGCTGTCACAAATCAGCGTGACTCTGGAGGAGGTTCTAGAGAAAAATGACAAACTAAATACTAACAAATCACCAGAACCAGATGGTATTCACCGCAGAGTTCTGAAGGAACTCAACTATGAAATTGCAGACCTACTGTTAGTAATTTGTAACCTATCTCTAAAATCTGCCATTGTACTGGAGGACCGGAAGGTGGCAAATGTAACCCCAATATTTAAAAAGGGATCCACAGGTGATCCTGGAAACTACAGACCAGTAAGCTTGATGTCTGTGCCGGGCAAAATGGTGGAAACTCTCATTAGGAACAGAATCGCTGGGCATGTTGATAAGCATGGCTTAATGGGGAAGAGTCAACATGGATAGCAAAGGTAAGTCATGCCTCACTAATCTGTTGGAATTCTTGGGGTGTAAATAAGCATATGGACCAGGGAGACCCGGTAGATATAGTGTACCTAGATTTCCAGAAAGCATCTGATAAGGTCCCGCATAAAAGACTCTTGAGAAAATTAAAAAGTCATGGGATAGGAGATAGTGTCTTACTATGAATTGGTAACTCGTTAAAGGATAGAAAGCAAAGAGTAGGACTGAATGGTCAGTTTTCACAATGGAGAGATGTAAAAAGTGGTGTGCCCCAGGGATCTGTATTGGGACCGGCGCTGTTTAATGTATTCATTAATGATTGGGAAAAGGGCATAATTTGCAGATGACACCAAGTTATTCAAGGTAGTTAAAACACGAGCAGACTGTGAAGAACTGCAACAGGATCTTAAAAGACTGCCTGGGTATCTAAATGGCAGATGAGATTTAAAGTGGACATTTGCAAAGTGATGCACATAGGGAAAAATAACCCAAACTATGAGTATACAATGCTGGGTACCAAGCTAGGAGTTACCACTCAGAAAAAGGATCTGGGAGTGATTGTGGACAAGACACTGAAATTCTCGGCTCAGTGTGCAGCAGCAGTCAAAAAAGTTAACAGAAAGTTAGGAGTTATTCGCAAACGGATAGAAAATAAAACTGAGGATGTCATAATGCCTCTATACAAATCAATGGTGCGACCACACCTGGAATATTGTGTGCAGTTCTGGTCGCCCCATCTCCAAAAAGACATAGCTGAACTAGAAAAGGTACAGAAGACAATGAGAATGATAAAGGGTATGGATATGGCTTCTGTATAAAGAGAGGCTTGACAAGCTGGGTCTCTTCTGCTTAGAGAAGGAGAAGACTGAGAGGGGACATGATAGAAGTTTATAAAACCTTGAATGGTACGGAACGAGTAGATAGGGAACTGTTATTTACCCTCTCAACTAGTAATAGGACTAGGGGACACTCCGTGAAACTAGCTGCCGTAGATTTAAAACAAATAAAAGGAATGGCCACTGTCAGAAGACAGGATTCTGGGCTTGATGGACCATTGGTCTGACTCAGTATGGCACTACTTATGTTCTTACACTACCGCTTGGTTTTGTTTTTTTAATTTCTGCCTGCAGTGGGGCATGCTGTGGGTACACTACTGCTGGGTTGGATTTCTGCCCGCAGTTGCAAGTTTGCCCGTTTGTCGTCTTGAGCAATTGCTCCACTCTTGCTAGTCTGCTTTTCTGTGCACTGCTTGGTTTTATTTATTTATTTATAATAAAAAAATAATTTTTTTAATATGTTGTTACCCTCCTGCTAAAAGCATCTCGCGGCAGGTAACAACATATTAAAACAATTTAAAACAGCAATAATAGGATTTAAAACACTATTAAAACACAATATAAAAACAACATACCCACCATCCTAACCCAACCCACCCACCCCTTCTCCCTCAGGAAAAGCATGGCGGAACAGCCACATCTTACATTGTCTACGGAAAGAGGGGAGGTCGGTAATCAGGTGGACCTCCAACGGGAGGGAGTTCCACAACCACAGTGCAGCCACAGAGAATGCCCTCCACAAGGTCGACACCCAAAAACTCAGGGGACTTCGAGGAGGGTGCCATCGGCCGACCGCAGGGGCCGATCCAGGACTTGGTGGGTGAGCGGTCCTGCAGGTAGGCAGGGCCCAGGTCGTTCAGGGCTTTAAAAGGTCAACACCAACACCTTGAATTGGGCCCGGAAGACTATAGGCAGTCAGTGCAGAGAGAGAAGCACTGGTGTAATATGCTCGCGTCGGCCTGTCCCTGTTAGGAGACAAGTCACCGCATTCTGCACTGGCTGCAGCCTCCGAACCAGCTCCAAGGGTAGCCCCACGTAGAGTGCGTTACAGTAGTCCAATCCCGAGGTAATACAAGCATGGACGATTGTGGCTAGGTCGGAGTCCCTACGCACCAGATGTAATTGGCGAAATGCCCCTTTCGCCACAGCTGCCACCTGGGCATCCAGGTGGAGATGCAGGTCCAGGAGCACCACAAGACTCTGAACCTGAGATACCAGGGCAGGACAGATCCCATCAATGATGGGAGCCACCACTCCTCCGGCCTTCCACACAATCATCACCTCCATCTTGTCGAGATTTAACTTCAGACGGTTCGCCCTCATCCAATCCCCTACAGCTTCCAAGCACCGGGTAAGCACCGAGACTGCCGGGCCTGAGTTGGATGAAAATGAGAGATAAAGCTGGGTGTCATTAGCATACCAATGACACCATATGCCAAACTCCCTAACAACCTCCCCCAAAGGCTGCATGTACACATTGAAGAAGAGAGGGGACAAGATAGAACCCTGAGGGACTCCACACGTGAAGTCCCAGGGAGAAGATGAAAATCACCCAGGACCACACGCTGGACTCTCCCAGCCAGGAAGGAGCGGAACCACTCAAGAACGGTCCCGCCAATCCCTGCCCGGTCCCACAGCCAAGTCATCAACAACTCATGGTCAACGGTATCAAATGCAGTTGTGAGATCTAATAGGATCAACAGGGTCGAATGACCCCAGTCCCACTCACGGGAGAGGTCGGTGACCAAGGCCACAAGTGCAGTCTCCATGCCATATCCAGGGTGAAAACCTGACTGTGAGGGATTGAGAAAGTTAATCTGGTCCAGAAGTTCCTGCAACTGTTGAACCACCACCTGCTCAATGACCTTCCGTAAAAAGGGAAGGCTAGAAATCGGCCGAGTGTTGGCTAGGATACCAATGTGGAATGATGGTTTCTTGAGCAGGGGCCGCACCAGCACCTCCTTAAGGCAGTCCGGCACCCTGCCCTCCCCCAGGGAGCCACTGACAATCCCTGCCAACAACGGCCCTAATGCCTCCCGGCTGGCCTTGATCAGCCAGGATGGGCATGGGTCTAATTCACAATAAGTGGCTCGAACAGACCCCAGGGCATCCCCCACATCTGAGGGTGACACATTCTGAAATTCATCCAACAAAACAGGACAAGGCGGGGCTTCTACTGCCTCTGGTTCACCCACTGCTAAAAGTGTTGCGTCAAAACTGTGGTGGATCTGAGCGATTTTATCTTCAAAAAAGTCCACAAGCAAATCACAGCAGGCATTCAATGACTCTAAATCCAGGCAGAGGGAGGCTGGACTGACCAGCCCCCTCACCACCCAGAAAAGCTCCGCCGGGCGGTACTTAGCAGATGCAGTGAGTGCAGCAAAGAAAACTTTCTTTGCTGCCCACACTGCCACGGCATAGGTACGTAACCAGACTGTATGCCGCAATAGGTCAACTTCAGCATGCAAGTGATGCCACTGTTGCTCTAACCACTGCCCTTCCCTCTTCATCTGCCACAGCTCCTTCGTATACCATGGGAACCTGCATTGTTGGCGGTTCTGGAGCGGACACCTGGGAGTCACCCGGTCAATGGCCTCCACCAACACGGAATTCCACATGGTCACGAGGTCATAGAGTAAGCAGCCATCGAGCCATGGTTGGCATAATTATTTTAAAATGGGTGCACTCGGTGCTGAGTAGTTCTGGTTTCCGTGATTCCAAGTTCCAAAGTTCTGAGTTCCAAAGTTTTCCGAGGTCCGATGTTCCAAATACCCGGACAAAGTTGCGAAGTCTGGCCAAGTACCTGGACCAGGTACCTTAACCTCTTCATGGGCACGTTAGTGGCCAGACCAAAGTTGAACAATTTTTTCCACAGACTCAGTAAACACAACTTTAATTTGTAATAAAATAGCTGTGTGAGGATGGTGCTGTAATTGTAATAGCTGCATGTGAGTGCAGCTATTACAGATGTAATAGCTGCATGTGGATGGAGTCATGCACGTTTAAGTTAAAGGCAGTGGCGGTGAGAGGTGCAATGTGCCCAAAGAATGGAAGGGAAGGGGGGGAATTGGCCAAGAGAGTGGAGCTAGGGGAGGCTCATGTGGCCTATTTCTTTGGTTCATGATGTTAGAGTGTGGAGGTATATATACAGTCTTGAAATTTAAGTAGTGCACGTAGCATACATAATTTGTACATAATCCTTGGGTACATTTCCCCCAAAGTACATACAAGGGGGAATGGAATCCTGCACTTATATTCGTGTACATGTTTCCAGAGCAGTAGGAGAAATGTTGTACGCACAAAAGATTTACGTAAAATGAAGGGTGCAACCTAGCATCTACTTTGTTGTCCGTATAATGTTGCAGAGGCGGTAGAAAATTGTATGTTCACTTGAGGTTTAATGAGAAGTTTATGTCTGGGTTATAAACCATGAGCAGCCTATCCTCTCCTTTCTCCACTGGCTCCCTCTTGTTGAGCGTATTATGCACAAACTCCTCGTCTTCACCTACAAAGCCCTTCACAACCTTGCTTTCCCCTACCTCTCTGCCCTGATCTCCCTCCGGACCCCTGCTCAAGCACTCCGCTCCTCTTCCATCCCCTCCCTCACCCTCCCACGCCTCCCCTGCTCCCCCAACCTCCTAAGTCCCTTCTCCCTCGCTGTCCCGCATGCCTGGAACTCCCTCCTTGCCCTCGTCCGCTTTGCCCCCACCCTCCACAACTTCAAGTCCCTCCTCAAAATCCACCTCTTCCGCTCCACCCTTCCTAACTCCTGCTAACCATCTCCACCCAGGATTATCCCACACCTGTTATCTGCAAACTCCCAATTTACTGTAACCAAGCCAAGAATGTGTACCTGAGTTCCTGCATCCTCATGAATGTTGCATCCCTTGTCTCTCCCTCTGTTCCCCCTTCCTTGTCTCCCCTCCCCCTGTCTTTAGATTGTAAGCTCTTGGGCAGGGACCATGTCTATCTTTTTCTTTGTAAAGTGCCAGGTATATTGCTGGCGCTATATAAATGCTAATAATAATAATATGTATACGTGAACTTCAGTGATGTATACGTGAACTTCAGTGACTTTAGTTTAAGTTGAGAGTGAGTAATGGGGTGCGTACTGTAGGGTCAGAGTCTTTCATTGTCCCATCAGCTTGCGGCTTCCGCTCTGATCTCTCAGGTCCATCAGTTCTAATTCTTGCTTCCATATCGGCTTGTCAAGTCCTGCCTTTGACAGTTGGGGTCAAGAGCAAGGCTTCGTACCTGTGCCTTACACTCTACCCTCCTGGGCAAGACTCCAATCAGCTCCTTCCAGGCAGCTTAATTTAGGCTGCTCAATGCAAGTCCGCTGTTGCCAATTTCAAAGTGGCTGCCACTCTCTTGCCAGTAAGTTTACTTTCAGGGTGCTGCTCCCAGTTCCAAACCCTACACCTCTTTATCTGAGCTACCTGCTGACTTCCCGGCTCTCCTTACCAGGCAAGGGGCCACCAAACCACCCCCACTTCAGCCTCACCTAGTTCCTCTGTCTGCGTCCCTAACTGACCTGGAGCTGTCTCCTCTCACCTGCGGCTCTACTCTTTTTAACTAGAAGTTCTCTACGGCACCCATTCCTCTTAAGGGGCCAGGGTCCCATACTGGGCACCCTTTTACAGAGAGTTTAGGAGAAATTATGTTTAGACAGAGATTTTTAACTTTTAACATTGAGGAACATTTTGTGGTACAGATATGAGAGATTACATTATTAATTTCTGTGGAGATATTTATTGGTAAAATTAATGATAGTATTATTTCTTTATATTTGCACATCATTGTAAAGGATATTTCAAGATTTTCCACAATTTCAAGCTCAGCTGTGTTTTTCTAAGTAATTACCGTGTATCATTCTGGGTGCCTTGTAATGAAACTAAGGTTGGTATTGTTGTATGAGGGGGAATTTTGTACATTCTTTTAAAAAACATAGAAAATCTAGGATTGAAAACCCTTTGGTTTGAGAGAGGATTTAAGGCTTTAGACATTCAATCTGTTATGGGGATACAGGGAGGTGAAAGAGAAAAGAAAGATAGAAGTACTTCTATAGGGTTGTATGGTTTCCCTCAGTATGCAGGTCTTAGCTCAAGCAAGGACCTAAAGGTCATCATACGGATGTATGAAAGCTATTGCCAACACCAAGATAGACAAGAAAGGCCCAAAGAACAGATCAGAGCTAAGATACACTCAAAACAAGAAGGACAAATACTACCGTGGTCAATGGGAGGAGATTGAGAAAGCAGCCTTGAGGAATGATTCTGTTCATTTTTGGAGTCTGCTCAGGGGTTGCGCCAGGGATAGGAGGGAGAATTTAAATAATCTTACAGCAGAAAGCTGAGAAGCCGACTTTACTAATTTATATGCAGCAAATCCGGCACCAGTAGTTATATTTCCTGGTTTACACTCTCTCCCTGATTGGGCACCTGTGTCAGTCTCGGAGATTGTAGAGATACTTGAGGGTTCAAAATCTGGGAAGGTGCCAGGATTGGATGACCCCTATACTCGCCCATCTCTTCACCGGGATTAATCTCTTGGGGGAGTTTCCAACAAGTGGGAGCAGGCAGAAATTGTCCCTATAATATAAAAAAGGCCCTCCAAGTAACTAGGCCCGATGCTGGTAACTAGAGGCCTATCAGCCTGCTTTGCATAGCTGCCAAGATTTATGCTAGGTATCTCTTAAAGAGATTGGAGGACTGGCTGGTTAGAGAAATTTTTTTGAATGATGAGCAGAATGGATTTAGGGCTGGGCGTTCAACAATAGACCATTGCTTTGTTTTAAGTCATCTGGTCACCAAGTACTATCGAACCACAGGACTTTATGCAGCATTTGTGGATTTGCGTGCTGCATTCGATCTGGTGTCCAGGAACCATCTTTGGCGAAAACTTTCTCTCACCACTATTGATCAAAGTCTTTTATGCCTCATTCAAAGGCTTTATGCTAATACTTCTCTTAGGGTTAGGGTGGGCCAAAGGGGCTCTTTATCTGAAGTGATCCTGGCTAAGCAGGGGGTCAGGCAGGGGTGTGTCCTGGCCCCCACACTTTTTAACATCTTCCTGAATGATCTAATTCCAGTGGTTTCCTCATCTGATAACCACCCCCCTAGGATTGGAGTCACTGAGATGGCAATATTATTGTATGCAGATGATGCTGTCCTTCTGTCAAGGACACGTGTGGGGTTAAAAAGACAATTACAAGCATTAGGTGATTTTTGTTCTGCAAATTTTTTTGAGATCACCAAAAACCCAAGGTGATGGTCTTTTCCCCTAAGTGGAAGATTAATAAATGGTTCTTGGACGGGCATGAGCTGGAACAGGTGGCTGTATATAAATACCTGGGTGTGATCTTCCAGGTCAGTGGATGTTGGGGAACCCATGTAGCCGCGGTACGCAGACAGGCAATGAAAGTAGGGAGAGCAATATGCTGTTACTTTAGGGCTAATCGAGGTCATCTTGTTCTCCCAGCCTTGAGGGTGTATAGGGCTAAGTGTCTTGCCAAACTATTATATGGTGCCCAACTGTGGGCATTGGGGAAATCTGCCACCTTGGAGTCGGTCCAGACAACATTTCTCCGCTCACTCCTGGCCTTCCCTAAACATGCACCTTGTTGTGCAGTGCTACTAGAGTGTGGAGTTCAACCTATAGCGACGAGAATTTGGCTCCTAGTAACAGGCTATTGGTTGAAGCTCCATTACGGATTAACTGCTCCTTTGGCATCCTTAATTTTACAGGAAGGGTCCCATAACATATGGGGACAACAGGTTCAAAGGAAGTCAAGTAGCTTAGGGATGCCACTGGACAATTTACTCTCCTTGGGGTATTTGGGAGCCAGGAGACTTATTCATCAGAGAATTAATGATGTCAGCACTCAGATGGAATTAGCCACCATGTGTGAGAAGGGATCGATGGTGGAATTGATGGATTTATATGAGTTTGCCCAGCTCCCCCCATTGTACCTACAATGGCAGCTCCCCCCTCAGGTTCGAAGGTGTGTTACTATGGTACGAATGAATGTGTTTCCAACAGCGTCTACTGAGGGCACCTTTTGTGCTCGGCCCCTGTCCCTTTGTCTTTGTGGGTGTTCCCCCGGTTTGGTAGGCACCTTGGAACACACCCTCCTATATTGTACTAAGGTTAAGGACATTAGGGATAAATGGCTGATGCCTTATATTGAGGAATCTTCCTCTAGGCATGCTATTACTTGTACTGCTGGAAGGCCGGGAAGAAAAACTTACCAAAAAAGTGGCCTTTTTTTGTACAATGTACTACGGGTTAGTGGGCAATAGTATCGACTGGATTGTTTTATAGTTAATAGGATCCCTGATCTCGGGTTATTTTTTTGGTGTGAGGATGGGGTATATGGGAGGTTGCTGATTTATGTCTGGTTGTCTATTTACATTTTGTTACTAGCTATTTATATGTTATGTCCTCTTATTTGGTGAATTGTACTTTGGATGATATGTATTATGTTTTTTGTGATTCTATGTTACGGCACAGGCCAAACATTAATAAACATTATTATTATTATTATACGCTCATAACAGATAAGCACAAGAACATGCAATTCAGACAGACACCAGATAGCAGCAGAGCCACTCTAAGCCTAAATTATCACACACACCAAGTGATCACAGTGAAGGAGTATATGTGGGGGAAGGGAAGAGAAGAATACAGGGCTTGGGCAGTGTTTCCACACATGGGGGGAACACACACCCAGGGAGTTGCTGACAGGGAACAAGGGGGGGGGTACTAATACTATTTACACTGACACAAGGGACACATAGGGTAGGGAGAAATGGTGCAAGGCCAAGCCTATCTAGGACTAAAGGGAATTCAGGAAAGGGGACATGAAGCACACAACATACAGATCAAACAAGCTACAAGACTTACATAAATGCAGTAAGACAGACAGCACACAGATGCAGGACATTCAACAGCAAAAGTTGTGGAGAACAGAAGCCAAGAGACAGAGCAGGGGCTGGTAAGAGCATTTGATAAACCAGCAATTGGTAGGCAATTCTGTTCTTGTTAAATAGGCCGTGTTCGGCTCACAGCTGAGCTGGATTGCTACCTGGTTATTATGGTAACACCTGGCTCAGCTATCCTTAAAGGTACAGTCTGTGATAGCTAGTACATGCTGTGTGGAGGTAATGCTAGCTTACCCTGTGGTACAGCAGCTATCTCTGTCTGTGGAAGGGGTGAAACCTAACACAACCATACTCCCCAAGTATGGAAATTGTAAGTTAAGGCTCCCACCTCAACTTGCATACCAGTAAGCAGTAAAGACATTATAAAGTCTCACCTATTGTGTTCACTTGCAGCTTAGGATCAAAGCACCTACATTTTGTCTTAGTCTTTCAGCCTACTCTATAGGTTGGGGGCAATACTGAAGCAATCAAAGAAAAAGTAGAAAGTAGTAACTACCATTTGGTTGTGCTTTTTACTGTTGGGATTATTATTATTATTATTATTTATTATTATTAAACATTTATAAACCTGGCGCTGTACAGAACATACAATCAGATGCGGTCCCTGCCTGTGGCTTACAATCTAAAAGACAAGGAGGGGGAGACAAGGAGAGGGGACAGCGGGAGAGACATGGGAGAAGACA
>QEPC01007842.1:977077-1038956 GCA_003113815.1 Sphenodon punctatus | reverse complement strand
CAGCCTGGGAGGGGGAGGGGGGAGGAATTTTTTTATTCCATTGATTTCAATGGGGACAGTGCCCCATTGAAATCAATGGAATAAATCCAGTACCGGTATACCGGATTTAATCCGGGAATCCGGTTTTTTGAAAACCGGTATCCGGTAAATCCGGTACCCGGTAATTGCCCTGGTGTCCCACCACTATTATCCACTAGTATCACTTCTTAAATTTGTGCACATGACATTCCTAAGTAGTAAGCAAATTAAATCTGATGGGATTAGATATCACACGGTCACTAAACAAAGTATGATCTCTGTGTGATGTTCTGGGTAAGGAAGGCTCATTTCTTCCTCTCTAATTTTTATCCTCTTATTTCCCTTTTTACTTGCAAATCTAGTAATCTGCACAGATGACAGCTTAAAAGCAGAGAAAGCACCCACGAACCTATAGGTATTAGCCTTACAAACAAACAGGGGGAAAAATAAATAATCAGAAAAGGCTATTATTATATATTTTTTAATTTTAACTTCCTGTATCAGAATATTTACAAGAGATGGCATACTCAGGACTGTGTGTCAAGGGTGGAGAACCTCAGGCTTGGGGTCAAATGCAGCCTGTGGCAAGTTTTTACGTGGCCCCTTTCCAGTGTCTGGATCTGACCCCCTGATCCAGTTCCTACTTCCAAGAACCAGAAAAATGAGCTCAGGGGAAGAGATGAGGGCATACATACAACCATGGGGAACAGATCCACTACACAGAGCAATAAAAACAAGCTCCTTTTCTTGAGTACACCCCTGAAGCACCCCGACCTTCTATGTGGCTCTTGGAGCTTGTACTAAGTTTCAAAGTGACCCCGGGGAAGGAAAAGGTTCCCTACCCCTGCTATATGCAGGGACCCGTGCTCACTGTGTTTTACCCATTGCCACCAATGGGAAGATGCAGTGAATACGAGTCCTTGGCTATATGTAATGGTGTAACAGCCCCCACAAAAATGAAACTATCATTTCTAGGCTTTATTGTCTTTACTCTTTCAACAAGTATTATCTAATTGACTAGAAATTTCCAACTGCATTTCATCTGGACAGGTGTATATTAAAAAACTTCCCTTCACATCAGATGTTAGTGTCAAACGGTTGTCTTACTAGCAAAAGATGTGAGTTGTTAACTACTAAATGGCTAAATGACAATGGCTGTTACTAATCGCATATTGAATAATGAAAATGACACAACTGATAAAAGGTTTCAATCCTGGAAAAAATGATTTATAGTATTTCACTCTACTGGCACTGTTATTTGTATGACAAATGATCGGACAGACACCAGTTAATCTCTGCACACCTCCACCAACTCTGATGTGGCAGCTTCTGTTAGAGCATCCAAATAATCAAGAACAGCTAACAATACAGCTATGATATTGTGAGGGGCTGAATGCTGGTATTTTATCAAGGCTGATCCCCAAATCAATTTACGCAATGGATTTTTTTTTGGTGGAGAAACGGAGAGAGCAGAAAGAAATAGAAGAAATATCATAAAAAACTATAAGCCACAGCTTGCAGCTAGGTATTTAAGGCCATGCTCTTGTAACACAGAAATGAAATCATCAATACAACCAAGGCATTAATTATTTTAGAAGCTCAGTATAGTTTATAGATTTCCTTGATGGTAAAATCTGAACTGCAGCATCATACAGACCTGTCAAGGTTGTTTGTTATACTGTAGTGTAATACTACATTTCCTGCTGCGTGCAGCAAATCCTATTTTCCATCAGAAGGAAGAGAAGGATGCAGCTTCTTTTGAAATGTTATGAACTGGGATTTTTTGAGAAATGCATAAAACTTTTTATTTATAAGCACACACAAAGCAACTATCTGGTTTGTATTATATGCCTTGCTTTACTTGCTGTGTAAGTCAAATGCATTCTGTTATATCAGTCCTTCTAAAGAAAGAAATGACATATCAGAATTACTATGCTTTTCAGGGAGTTGTTAGTTTTTGTTGATGTACCTTTAGCCTTATTACAAAAAAGAAACCAAGGCTGATCACAAAATCAATTTACACAATTAATTTTTTGGGGTGGAGAAACAGAGAGAGCAGAAAGAAATAGAAGAACACTACAACTGCAGCAAGGAAACATTGCTTTTTTGCCCACTTGATGTATCAAAGTTGTTGTTGCTGGGTTTTTTAAAAATTACAATGCAGTGAATCCATGCTTGACTAAGGGTGAAAACAGACATGACGCTAACCACCCTTTAACCACCCTTGGTGGTCATTTATGCATGTTTCAGGGCTGCATAGGGCACCAATACAGCCCTGCAACATGCATAAATAACTACCAAGGGTGGTTAGCGTCATGTCTGTTTTCACCCAATGTTTCACATGATATTATTTTATACTGAGATGAAGCAACACTTATCTATTAATTAGTGGCATTTAGTGGAGTTTGAGGCTGGTGGGCTGGGGCCGCAATTAAAATTTGACATTACTGTAAAATGAATACACACACGTTGGGGTCAATCCATGTTTTGCGCATGCACAGGGGCCAATCCTAATCCCCAGTGCACAGCATGCACGTAACCTGCACGCATGCTGCGCAATCCCGTTTATGGGGAATATCTTGTGCATGCAAATTAGATGTAAATCGCACATTCACCAAGTGTTGTACACACATTACACAAGCACTGGGGCCTATCCTAAGCCCTGCACACAGCATGAACACAACCTGCACGCATCCCGGGCACATTCCCTTTATGGGCACATTCCCTTTTATGAGTGTGGGAGCCCCGCCCTGCCAAAGCACAGACCGTCATCCCCCTTCCCTTGTTCCACCTGTGGGAGCGGTGGAGCACTGCTGGAAGGGACTCTCCAGGGGCCTTTAAAACCAAGCACCTGGGCAGCCTTGCCACAGGCCATGCGCCCAAGGGCCGCGAGTCAAAGGGTGCGGCCCTTATGTGAGCCCTTGAGGAGCCGTGAAAAGCCTTATGCAAAAATATTTGCTGGAAATGTGCCTGGCTGGGACTTGAACACTTGTAGGGATGTTTTGCCCATTCTTTCCTTCTAGGGGGTAGAGGTACCATTTTACTTGGCAGTTTATGGGATGTTGAAGGCCTGGCTATGCTCTTTTGGAGGGATGGACATTTGGGGGGGGGGGTAAGGTGGGTAGTATTTAGAATGATTGTTTGTTTAATATCTTAGCTTCTGAAAGGTGAGAGTGGGTTCTGTTTTTAGATTTAGGTCTCTGTCCCTGGTGAGAGCAGGTGGGGGCGGGGGTCAGGAATTGGGAGGGTGGAGTTGTTGCAACCCTGGTGAGAGAGGGGAGGAATTACTCAAGGGGGAATACCTTTGTGAGAGAGGGGTATGGATAGTGGGGTGGTATTGGGGGGTGGAAAATTGTGTTCTAGCTTTGTGGCTTTTTTGACATTATGTATTGATGGGGGGTATTGAGGGGTGGGAATTTGTGTTTTATTCCTGTGGCTACTGATGATGGTTTTAATACTGATGTTATATTGTTGTATATTTTGTATTTTTGCTTTGTTGTAAACCACCCCGAGACACGATCCGCGAGGGGGGCAGTATAAAAGTCCAATGTAATAATAATAATAATAATAATAATATCTTGTGCATGCAAATCAGGTGTAAATCATGCATGCACCTTGTTCCACCTGTGCGAGGGGTGGAGCACTGCTAGAAGGGACTCTCCAGGGGCCTTTAAAACCCAGCACACGGTGGCCTGGGTACACACATTACACAAGCCTTGTGCAAGCCTTACATAAGCCTTGAGCTCTACATGTGCTGAGTACTGCATACATGCACCTTTCACATTGTGCATGCGCCAGACATGGATTGGCCCCACTGCATGCAAAACTTGAACTCAAGGCAAGATATAAAGATACATAAAGATAGCTGCCTCCTGCATCTCCACCAGAATGGCCATCTCCTTGGTGCACAGGAACTCATGCAGTTCCTTAAACTGAAATCAGATAAGGGATATCTGAACTACTTTGTCTCCATCTTTTACATTTGGGACCAACACGGCAACTATGGCAACTATCTTAATTTGACCAAGGCACTGAGTCTGCATGGAGCAGACATTGTAGACTGTAGAGATAACACCAACCATTACAATGCCCCAGGTCATTTTGCATCATCACTTTGCTCCTACGCTATGAGATTGGAAAAAGTAACATAATACTTCCCACTGCAGTATGTCAGCTCACAAACCAAAATCTAAATTGGTCCATAAATTCTCCTTTAACAACAACAACAACTACACAGATTGAGTGAGCAAGGCCCCAAGTCAGAAAAGAGGGTGGGGTGCATGTTCTTTCCAGGTTATTGCATGTTCTTTCCAGGTTATTTAAAGAATTGCAGACTGTTTTTCATTTGCCAGATGCAGGTTATAGATCTGCCTTGGAAAATGATTTAGAAATGGAAACTGAACAAGAAAAAATGCCACAACTGTGGTCTGTTATATGCAGAAGGCCTCGGTATCGCTGGCTGTCCATGAACCCCAAATCAAAACTACCATGAGAATTTATCTGACCCTGGTTAGGGTGAACCAGATGAAGAAAGCCTATCCGGATACATGCTGGAGGGGATTCTCCAAAAAAGGTACAATGATACATTGTTTGTGGCACTGCCAAAAAATTAAACCATTTTAGGACAAAATTTGGAATTTCATTAATAAGGCAGCTGGTCTCGAGCTCCCCTTTGAACCGCCTTTGGTCCTACTGGGAATATTTCCTAACCTGTCCATTACATTAGAGAGGAAAACGGGATGCCACTAAGTGTGGATAGCAGCACTTCATACTATACTTTGCAACTGGAAAGCGAAAGAACCCTCCCTTCATATCCTTGGCAGATTCCGGTTCACTCTAACGATGGAGAGAATCATGGCTGATATCAAGAACAAACTTGAAGAATTTTACGCGGTCTGGATGGTATGTTGGGAAATTCTCAAAGAGATCACAGATATCAAGGCAGGAGACCCTAAGATTTGCCTGACTGAGATTTAATGCTTAGGGGGATGACCTTTGATGATGACTCCCAAATTGTGTGATCAACTTATATGTATGCTTTGCACTTTTGCCAGCTTTTGTTCGGTTCATTTTGTTATTTTTAAAATTATGTTCTGTCGTTCAACAAGTACATATCCTATCAATATTGAAGGATATGTCAAGACAAGATATGGACATTAAAAGGAAGATACTTTTTCCATTACCATAAATAATGGTATTTTGCTTGCTCTTTGTATGGGAATGTCCCACCTGAGCTATGAGTGCATTGTGGAAACAGAATGGAAAAAGGTAAGGATAAATGGATCTTTCAAATAAATATCTGAATGACCAAAAAAAAAAAGAGAGAGAGAGAGAGATGGTGAGGACAAATGGCAGTAGATTTTCAGTTAAAATGTGCAAATGGAGACAGACATCAAGAAAAGCAGTGAGAAAAGACAAGCACACTCCAGTGGGTGGGTGCTTTCTGGGGGGGTGAGAAGACCTCAAAGGGAAGCATGCAATGTGAAGAACACATGTTGCCACAAACTGTCCCATGTGAATTCAGGGCACAAGGAGGACAAAGAAAGGGTAAACGTTCTTAACCTCCTCCCCCGCCCCAATAGCTTTCAGAAAATCTGAAAAGCAAAAATCAACCAATCAAAGGGGCCATTTCAAGAACAGTCAGCAAGATACAGCTCAGAAAGGGAAACAAAACTCCCCACTCTCCATGTGGTCCCAGGGCACAAGCAGTAAAAACAACAACGAAACAAAACAAAAACAAAACCCCCAAAGCAAACTTTCTTAAAAGCCTCAATTTAAAGAAAACCTGGACCTACTGTCCTTAGGAGCTTCAACGCAGTAAAGACAAGATATGCCTCAGTGCATGGCCCTGCTCTTTGCTTCTCTTTCCATCCCCTCCTTGTCCCTACTCAATTCCCAGCTGTTGCCAAACAGGCCTCGAGGCCATGCCACCTGGGTGCCTGTGCATGAGTTCACACACCAACTCAGCATATATTCAGGAGTGTAGAGTGGTGTGTGCTTCTGGGCATGTGCCAGGAGGGCTTGTGGGCACATGCTCTGGGATGGCCTGTGGGCATGTGCACAGAACCACAAACCACCCTGGGGCACAAGCAGGTGAGGCACTGTGGTGGTAGGTCCAGCTTGCTCTTCAGGGTGCATG
Organism: Sphenodon punctatus; assembly: GCA_003113815.1. Classification (NCBI taxonomy): domain Eukaryota; kingdom Metazoa; phylum Chordata; class Lepidosauria; order Sphenodontia; family Sphenodontidae; genus Sphenodon; species Sphenodon punctatus. Next base: position 1,032,799 of record QEPC01007842.1, on the reverse strand, counting down.
GCTGGGAGAGGCGATGTCTGTAGCACCCTAATGGGTGAACTGCTCCTGCTATAAATAACATTTTATTACTTTTACAAAATGTATTACTAGATAATCCTGACATTGATGTTAAAATCAAATGGTAAAAAGACCAACCTTTTATCTTTAATTTCAAACAATCCATTTTTATTGCCTTGATAGAAAACTGACCACAACCTCTGTTTACACAGTCCTTTATGATACTTTTAGATTATAGACAGAAAAAAATGGAGTCTGTTCAAATCTGATTTGCCCATTAATGAGATGGGATAAAACAATTAAAAAAAATAATTGGTTAACCCCCCTCCCCCCACCCCCCCAATTGCAAATACAAGCACTTGCTGCAAGTGTATTTTTTCCCCCATTTTTGAAAGAAAAGCGTATTCAAGATGTGAAAGACTCATGTTGTCCAAACAGATCTGAGAACTTTCCCCATTTATTACATATTTTGCCAAAAATGGCATTACAAGGCAGATCCATGTCACAGTACAATGCTCACATGCACATTTACAGGTTTCCTAGTAAATAAATTGGGGCTTTACTCAGATTGCAGCCACTCTTCTGAAAGCTGGCAGGGTTTTTCAGGCTGCAGGTGGGGGGAGGGGAGAAGATGTTCAAGTACTCCCCCCTGCCCCCCTGCTCCTTTTCCCTGTCTTAAAGATACTGTAGAATAAACTTTGGGTCTAACAACCTTGACAATGTCCCTTAAGCTTTTGAGATGAGCTACTGAGTTGAACTATGACAAATTATGGGGGTCGATGATATGTAACGAGAACCTCGTCCCAAGTCAAGGCGTTGAGACGAAATAAAAGGTTTAGAAGAAATATTTCTGTCAGAAAGAAACTATTTCTTCTTCATTAATATAAAAAAATTCAGACAACGAAATACTTTAACTATGAAGCAGATTATCATGGTGTAGTGAATGGATTCACTTACATAGAGAGTCAGCAACTTGAAAAAGTGATCTGTGAACAATTTATATGCAGTTGCACTCTTCCCTGTTCTTAAAGCTCTATAGAAACCTGCGCTAACTACCCTATTAAAATAACAATTTGTCCCTACATTCAGTTTTCTGTATTTCTTCTCTTTCATACCTCATTACTAGTCTAGCAAGAGTGTTGTTGCTGTGTTGGTCCCAAATATCAAAGATGGATACAAAGCAGTCTTCATTATTCTAATAATCATTTGTACTAAAGCCAGATTTTTATTTGAAATTACTTCTGATTGATTGCTTCTCACCTAGAGCCCGAATCTTCAATAAGTAACATCACAACTGCTTGGTAACAGAACTACCATCAGGTCAAAAGAGAGGTGTTAACTAATAACAGCCCAAACCTTAGGTGAAGGTTTAATCTTTTTTTAATTATTAAAAAGATATAGATACAGGCAAAATTGATTCTAAATAGAATATTTCAGTGTTTCGCAATGAATTTCAGTCATTTCCTAATAGTCCAGTCAAGGCAATGCAAAAAAAAAAAAAAAGAAGAAGGAAAACCTAGATGAAATTGCAACAAAAATGTTTCTTGTACCAAAATGTTCAGAGAAATTAGCTAAACAACATGTTCAAAATCCACCAACATTGCATTCCAGGAAAACCCTCTTATTGGGGTTAAAAGGGGATGGGAGGTGTGTGTGTGTCAAGGTACGAAACTGCATATTATGTCAAAATATTTTGTTCGAAGTGTGGATACTTGGTTAAAATTAAACATAAAACTCAAATTTTGGTCTATTTTTATACATAGAGCAATGCATGTGTTAACATTGGGGGTATGAATGTTGTTTTGGGAGGGGACGTTAAAGCTGAAAGTACAGTTTCAGCCAAATTTTGAGTGTTAATGTTAAGGTGATATCACTTTCATAATCCTCATGCGAGCCTGTTCAATTACTAAGTCAGGTGCAAGACCCGACCCCAAATGGTCACTTTTTATTACAAAAAAATCTTGAGTATAGGTCAGGGTTATCTTCTTCAAGATATTCTGGAGATGAACACAAGCTGATTTAGTGTATAGAGCATGTCCTGCAGCAGCGAAATATGGTAAAGTTTCTTCCAATGTTTTTAGGTACAAATCTCAATTGCCAGTTCTCTCTGCCCTAATGAAACACCTCAAAATGGAGACCATGTCCATATACTGATACCATAACTTCTCTATTCTACTGTTGTTTAATTGCAGTTTCTTTGCTGTTGCTGTTTGGAGATACGGCATAAAGCCTCAGAAGATGCACTTTCCTCCATAGAAATGCCATTGGCAAGTATACCTTCATAAATGACACCTGCTTCTTTAATATCTTCATGGTACATTTCAACAGTATCGAATCTGTTTCTTGGCATATTATACACTTTAAATAATAACATAAGGTTGAGCAACAAGTCGACTATGCTGTGGGCTCGTATGGCAGGCGAAACAGCTTTGTCACTCAGACTATGTTTTACGTTGTTACCAGCATAAATTTGTTCGAGCACTCCTACCAATCTTGCATCAAGTGTCTAATACAACCGGGAAAACTCATCCTTGTATGAAATCCTCCAAGTAAGACTAACATCTTTTAAGAATACTTGATGAAGGTTTGGTGTTATTTATTGTTACAGTCTTCCAGTACAAGGGTGGTCAAATGTAACTACCAGTGTCATTTTCTGCTTGCTTTCTTTGCCTCAGATATACAACAACATGGGGTATACACATGACAAATCACTTGGGTTATGATCAATCATTGGTAGGAAGAATACAACTGCTTTTCTGAAATGATGCCCTTCATGGATTGTCTGTATCAATCCTGACCAACCAGGACGAGTGTGGTGGAAGAACCATGATGAATACCACAAGAAGTCTGTGTTCTTACCATAATCTTCCACTAATAGCGAAGTTTACACAAGGAACTTAAAATGAGGAACTTAGTAAGTAATAAAGTTTATTGTATCAACCGTAGGTTATTACAAAGATACACCGTAAACACAGATCATAACATAGCAACAAACATGGCTCCAACAAAATCAAGTCCCCGAAAAATTACTATACAACAATCCTCTACCAATCTTCAGAAGACTTAAATCACAAAATAATTCCAGCCAGGTCCAATTAGGACACTTTTAACCAACAACCATAATTAGTTAAAATTAAATACAATATAAAATTTAAACATAAGAACTTTAATTATATTTCAAAATAAAAATCCTCCTTTCCTACACAAAGGAATACTAATAAGCTTATGCAACCAATATATAAAATTGTATTCAATATTTAATTGTCCAGGGGGGAATTATTGTTCTTAAATACATCCTAGCTCATCCACGGAGCTTAAGTGCAGGAACTTTTGACCCCTGAATGGTTCAATCCGAACCCCTATAATTAAACCCAAATCTTATCCCTAACCCACCAGAGAAAAGTGGGTTATAAGTAACACAAGTTTATTATTGAACAAAGGTGTTACAAACTAACTATAAAGATGAATACAAAACCAGATTTCAACTACAGTCCTTACAACATGCCCCTCTTTTGTCTCACCGGGTTAACTATCTCTTACTGCCCTTTTAAATTAACTACAGAACTACCTAATGGAAAGTTTTTTATGTCTATGAGCAGCAGCTATGGCAAAGCCAGCCACTGCATGGGTCAAAGCTGAATCTATAGGATTAAAGAACTCAAGTAAGCATGAATTTACATTTTCTAAAGAGGTCGGGAAAAAGGCTATACCAAAATATTTTCCCCTCAGATGTACCAGAGATGGACTCCAAAAAAGAACATGGGGAAGCGATTCGGGCTCAGAAAGTTCACAGAGAATACAATACCGATTTTCCCTAGGGATCCCTGCATACCGACCTTCCAACAATGCTAACAAATAAGTATTGCATCTAAGTTGGGTAAATGCCAATCTTAGTGCTGCATCTGGCCAGACAAATAAAAAATTAAATTTAACCCTGGCAGGGGCTGGGGGGAAATAAGCTGGAGCCGTTTGCTGTAAACTTAAACGGGAATTGTCAATTTGTAATTCCTGATCGGCCAATCTTTGAATGATAAGAGACTTAGCACCCTCCGGGCCCGCCTTGAGCAAAAAATTGCGGGAATATCCTAGGCTATGAACTTTCCGCTCTACCGCTAGTTCCCAAGAGCCCAAAAGACCATGGGCAGAGACTAAACTAAGGAGAGAATGATCCTGGGGAGGGAAAAGTGAGATCCTAATCCAATATTTTATCAGTGATTGCAAAGCAGCCAATCGGATCCTATGGGTAAGGGTTTCCAGCCTTAAAATGATCTGGGGTGTGCTCCTGGGGGACTCCCAGGATAGTACCCAGGAAACCATTCTGGACGACCTCCAGATTTTCCAAATAAGTAACACCCCATGCCGGAAAAGCATACAAGAGCTGAGGGATCACTTTAATCCTATATAGACGCAATGCCGGGAGGACCAATTTCCCTCCATGGGTAAAAAACAACAACTAATGATCGCTGTGCTAGTGCGCCTAACCTAAGCCTTTGCTGCCTTCACATGCATTTTCCAGTGACCACTGGAGGAGAAAATCACTCCCAGATATCTATAGGAGTGAACCTGCTCTATTGTATTTGCCTCAATTACCCAGCAATGACAAAGTTTGCTCTTGGCTTTCCCCATCACCATTACCTTTGTCTTGTCGAAGTTTATACTTAAAGCCTCATTGTTACAATATTCCCCAAAACAGTTCATAACACGTCTCAGGCCGACAAGAGTCTGAGCGACCAACACCATGTCGTCGGCATAGAGGAGAGCTGGAATTTTCCTCCCGCCGACAACTGGCGCATGAGTGTCACTATGGTTTAGAAAGGAAATGACATTATTCAAAAAAAGATTAAATAAGGCCGGAGCCAGGATACAACCCTGCCTGACGCCGGCCAAGACCTGAATTTTCTTGGTCAGGCTGCATGTACGATCATATCGGATTTGCAAGGAATTGCCACTATGCAATTTCATTAGAAGAAAGAGGAGCCGAGGGTCCATTGTGGAAGCACTCAATTTAGCCCACAAATGCTCTCTAGAAACAGAATCAAATGCTGTACGCAGGTCGACAAAACAAAGGTAAAAATGTTTTTGACTACTAATGTACCTATTTACTAAGGCAGATAGGGTAAGTACATGATCTACAGTTGACTTACCCTTTTGGAACCCAGCTTGCTCTGGTTCCATAATATCATTAACATCTAGCCATAGCTGTAGTTTGGTTAGCAAAAATCTTGCATACAGCTTACCGATGACACTAAGTAAGCTGATGGGACGATAATTTCCTGGTTTAGATGGATCACCTTTCTTGTGAACAGGTACCACAATACTGTTCAACCACGTGCTGGGGATCTCACCTGTCTCATTGATGATTGTGAACAAGGGAGCCAGAATCGCCAAGTTGGGGCAAATTTCAGCAATTCGGGAATAATCTTATCATCCCCCAGTGCCTTCCCATTTTTGAGCTGGGAAATCAAGTCCAGTATTTCCTCAGTGGAAACTGGATCCCAGGACTGAAAACGAGCTAGCGGATGAATATCTAGATCCAGTCACAATTTGAAAAAAGAAGCTCGTAATGTTTTCCCCAAACTTCGGGGGGAACTAATGAGTGCCCCGTACTTTTACCTCCAATCCTAACCTTACGTATGAGCTCCCAAAACCTTTGTGAATCCCCAGAGGTGACTGCATCAAGTAATAAAACCCATGATTTTTGCTGGAACTCCTTCTTTTTGAAGATCAGCAACTTACGATAAATAGACCTAGCTTTTTGTAGCTGATTAGAAAGGGCTCTAGAAGGTTTAAGCCTTATTAATCTAACCATCTTTCGGAGATTTGTTCTTGATGCTAGACACTCCCCATCGAACCAACCATGATCGGACCTTGCATTATTACCCTTTCTTTGCCTAGTCAGAAGGGGAGCTAATAGCTCAATTAACTGGCCATAGTGGTGTAAAAAGTCCTTGCCAAGTCCTCACAACAGTGCGCCACCTCAGGTTGAGCCATGAACCTAGTAAAGGCCATCTTAACCTCATCGGACCACTTAACGCGAACTTGGAATGATGGCAAACTGGATGTCTGGGGATCGTATGAACTTAAGGACTCAGTTTACTGAGCTCATCTACTGAGCTCCTGCAGGAAAGAGACAAGAAAATGGGGTCAGCCCAACCCTGACGGATGAATTAGATCTACAGTTGTGGCCCCTGCTGCAGGCCTCCAAAGGGAGAGCGGAAGTGCTGGTCGGGGAGCGTAATAGAAAGAAAATTTATGCCAAGTCCCCCAATTTTCTGTTCTCGCCTGCTCCCTGCTTAACACTTCTACAAGTGGGATGTACCAGAGCAGTCCAGCAGAGGGAGGGTAGAGAGATTGGGGTACAGCTATCCATCTGCCTCCACTGCCTGGAGGACTCTGCGGCCAAAGACTGAATCAATAGAGGCTAGAGTATGAATTTTGTAGTGTCTCTTGAATGTGTGGAGGGAGGCCCAGGTAGCTGCCCTGCATATTTTTTCACAAGAGGCCCTGAAGGACAAGGCTAACTGTGATTCTATAAAGGATGCATAGGAATGTGGATCTACTATCTGACTGTGTCAGCTGGATGTAAATTTTGAGGGCTCTCCTGACAATCTACGGAGTGCCACCTCTGCTCCCTGGGATGCACTGGGTTAGGGCAGAAAGAAGGGAGCACTGCCTCTTGGGATCGATGAAATGAGTTAATTTGTGGCACAAAGGAAGGGTCAGGTTGGAGGACCATCCTATTGTGAAAAATGCAGCGATTGGGTGCAATGGAGAGGGCTCCTAGTTCTGAGATTCTCCTGACTGGTGATCGCTACCAGGAATGTCACTTTAATGGTTAGGAAGTAGAGAGATACTGAGTGGTTCAAATGGGGCCCCAGTAAGGGCCCTTAGGACCAAGTTGAGATTCCAGTTTGGGAACCTATGCACCACCGAGGGAAATGGCTGGTGGGCCGCCCTTAGGAATCGTTTCATGTGAGCATGCCTTGCCAAGCTCTTGGCTGAGTCCATTTCCAAGGTAGTCCCTAATGCTACCACTGACTTGGCCAGGGTTGCCAGTCCCAGGCCCATGTCCAGCCCATCTTGAAGAAAGTCCAGCACCTCTGGTATGCTTGGTGCACCTGTTGGCTGTCTTTTAGCTTCCTTGCTGCCATGAGAGTCTTAAGGATCATAGCAGAACATTCCCTGGACTCTAAAATTCCCTGCTCAGTAGCCAAGCCGTCAACTGTAAATGTTGGGGGTCTGGCTGTTGCACCTGAAGGTATAATAAGTTAATAACTCGGAAAACCACATGTGCCTCAGTCAGAAGGGAGTGATCAGAATCACTCATGCCCTCTCATCCCATGTCTTCTGCATTGTCTTTATCAGTAGATGGAAGGGAGGAAAGGCATATAGTAGACTGGGCAGCCAAGGTTGTTGTAGTATGTCTATGGCAACTGCTCCCTGGTCTCTTTGACAAGAGAAGTATTTCACAACCTTGGGGTTTGCTCGTGAGGCAAGCAGGTTGAAGGTCGGGTGTCCCATTGTCACCAGAACCTGCTTGAAGGTGGAGGTGTGAAGCTCCCATTCTCCTGGCTGAACATCCCTGTGGCTGAGTCAGTCGGCTTCTATGTCGTCGACCCATCAGATGTGTGAGGTTCTCAGAGAGTATACTTTCGGCTCTGTGCAGCAGAAAAGAGATTGGGCTTCCCGCTGCAATGCTCTGACTCTTGATATGCTTTGGTGGTTTACGTAGGCCATGGCTGAGGTGTTGTCTGTCTGTATCAAGATGTGCTGATTCTTGACCTCCTGTTGAAGGTCATTAGGGTTAAAAGAATGGCTCACATTTCCAACTGATTTTTGCTTAGCAAAACTGCTAAGCAGCTTTGCCTCCTCCCTTGACCATCTGCTCTGTGTGACTCTTGACTTGATGCAGGTGCCCCAACTTCAGTTTACTGAGATCTTAAGGAACTCTGTTTTCTTAAACTGAGGAACTTAACATGGAAGTTTACAAGAAACTTCTATGGCATGTCCTTAACTAAAAGCAGTCAAGCCTATTTGCATTGGACCCATTAGTGCACGCTTGTCTGGCAGCCGGCATGATAGCCTGTTCGATAGCAGCTATGGTGAGATCAGAATTTCCAGCTGGAGGATGCAGGAGAGAAATAATCGAAGTGAAGGCGGTATAAAAATCAAGACAAGCAGTTACTGTAAGTTTGTCAAGTCAGTGATATTAGTCTTTCGGAGTATTTACAATCTTGACTTCATTTTTCAATATCTTCCCCAATGCTTCTATGAGGTTGATATGCTCCTGTTCAACATCAACCTCTTTCAGAAGTTTATATTTATTTTATTTATTTATTTAGTTGTATTTTTAACCTGGTACCTCTTGCAACAGGCAACTCGGAGCGACTCACAACAATAAATAAAACATAAAAAAACTTATAAAACAGTATAAACCTAAGACAGAATCACATAAACACTCCCTCCCCCCCTCCCCGACTCCTTCACCAAAGGCCTGGCGGAACAGCCAGGTCTTACACGGTCTTCGGAGTTTGACTTATAGTAGTCAGACTACTATCTGTCTGTCTTCAGACTTCATTACTTCTAGTAGTCATGAAGGATAGATTTTGCTGTCTTTCGGAAAGTAATCATGTCCTCTTTGCCAGTTACGTTCACTATAATGACACTGTCGCCATAGTGCTCTGGAAGAAGTTGCTTGAGAAGCTCTGTACTCTAAGGTTCTAGATTACACCCGTCCAGTAGTTCCTTCATCTTGTCAGATATGTCTCTCAAAGTCACTTGCTCATCGTGTTTGTCTTAAAAAAACTTTGTGCTTTACTTAAAGTTTTCCATGGAAACTTCGTCAGGTGGTCTTCCAGTTCTACATTGTTTATTTGAGTTACAGCTTTCACTGTTGAGTTACTCCAGTGTAGAGTACTGTTTGGGAATTTGTTTTCCAGTGCAAACGTTTACCGAGCAACTCCTGTGGTACACTGCATTGGCAGCATGCAAATCTGAAATCGCACAGTTAAGCCGCCCAAGGACAATCATGCTCCATTTGTCATTTTGCTCGTGACACACCAGGGTAATGGTAGATGTGCAGTCATAAGTTCGCACTTTGGAACCTTCAGTGATTCCATCACTGTTTTTACTGTCAAATGAAAAACACTAGCTGCAAAAAAACACACCATTCCGAGAATAAAATATGGCCGTTAATACATGGACTGGGGTGGGGGGTGTTTCCATTCACAGAGACACACACCCGCCTTCACCCATATCTATCTATGGAGCCTCGTCCATTTTACCGGAGGGCTTCATGGGTGGAGGCGGGTGTGCAGCAGGTGGAGTTGCATGTGCAGTGGGAGCACACATGCAAAAACACCCACTGCCCATGGTGTTTACATAGGTGCACATCCATTCCCCCCCGCCCCGCTGCCAGCCATGTACACGAACTGCCTCCCGCCACACACCTGCCCGAACACTGAGAGGCAGGGGGTGGGGGCGTCCATGTTAAAACAGCCTATGGTACTTGTAGACTTCAGTGTTCTAACTGAATCAAGGTCACTTGAGACTGGGTTATTCTTATCTCTATGTGGCAGTCAATGCATCTTTTATCACAGTAATCTCATCTGCATACCACGTGGAATTTTTTTCTAGGTACAGCATCCAAACTATCACCCTATTGAAGAACAGCAGTGTTTAAGGTGTCTGCCCCTCTTTGCGTTAAAGTGACAGCTGTGTCAGTTGCACTAAAGGACTGTTTACATATGAGGCAATCTGATTCCACTTCAAGGCAGCATTGTCTTTATACGGTGATTACTGGAAACAGAAGAACAAATATTAAGCAAATTAGATGTGGATGATGACATTTTTCATTAACATTAACACTCAAAATTAGGCCGAAAATGTACTTTCAGCTTTTACGTTCTCTCCCCCCTAAACCAACATTTATATCTCAATATTAATACATTGACTGCTCTACGTATAAAAGTAGACCAAAATTCGACTTTCCCCTTTAATTTTAACCAAGTATCCACACTTCAAACAAAAGATTTTAACATAATATGCAATTTCATACTTTGATCTCCCCCCCAAAAGTCCCTTTTAACCTAAATAAGAGAATTTTCCTGGAATGCAATTTTGGTGGATTTTGGATATGTTGTTCAGCTTGTTTTTCTGAACATTTCAGTAGAAGAAAAAGTTTTGGTGCAATTTTTTCTAGGTTATATTGTACCTCGACTAGACTATAAGGGGTAAACTTACTTAATAAATGGGTAATGTTTCTTATACATTAGGAGTTGTGGTTTTTATTGCTATTATACAAAAATGGATTGCTTACAACCTCTAATGCCAATTAGAAAGGAGGATAAAGAAAATTTTGTCCTCCATTTTTTCAAAATTTAATAAAATCCATACAGATATTTTGAGGATGGTTTGTATACATTTTTGTTCTTTCGTCAGTGACCTAAACTGGTATGTGGAATTTACATTCCTGTTTTACTCGGTATACGCCAATTTTGGAACTCAGATCCTGATATGGTCTGTTCCCTGTAGATCTGAAGTTCAGAATGAAAAGTGTGGAGAAAATGCCGGTGAGGAGGGGTTAACTTATCCCAGCGAGTTGCTGTGGTAGAATTGCACCGAATTCCTAGCAAATTTTATTAATTTTATTAATTTATTTATTTCATTATATTTCTACCCTGCACCCTCCTGCTCACAGAGCAGCTTGGGGCGGCTTACAAAATATATAACAATAGTAATACGTTAACAACTTTAAGAGCTGTCCTATATAATTGTTATCTAGTGTTTGACCTAGCAAATAATCCTCTTGATGATTGTTTCAGTACTAGCAATGAAGCGCTTGCTATATTTTAGACTTGTAATCAATATCCTTACTTTTGACAGAGCAAGCTATCTCATACTGTGAAGAATACACTAAGCGCAGCATTAATGACATAAGAACATATGCTGCTATGGCATCTAAACTGAGAGGCAATAGTCTCTGTCTGTGCAGAATAGCATGATCTTTGTTTCTGAATGATTTATTCTTACATCTGTATAACATTGCGTTACTTAGTAGAAACTTTTCAATCATGCCTGATGTTAGACTCCTTGAATTGATAATAACTCTTGGCGAACCTGAGGATATGGTGGATTTATTGAGGTGTTTTTATTTTTAATTTAAATAATTTTATTCTATTTTTTTGTAAATATGGTTTTGTAATGTTGTCTTATGATATTGATTTTCTTTCTGTATATTGCTTTGATTGTCAAGGCCAGAAAGGCCAGCACAATAAAGGAACAACAGCACATAAGAAGTGCCATAGTAGGTCAAGACTAATGGTTCATTGAGCACAGCATCCTGTCTCTAACAGTGGCCACTCTTGGTCACTTCAAAGAAGTATCCAACAGATAATACATAATGAAGTGATCCAATCCCTGCTGATCATTACTCCCAACACTCAGAAATTATGTCCCGCAACCAACATGTTTAATAGTCATGAACTTAATCCTTTTTGCCATGAACGAGATGAAACAACAATGGGTTCGATTCCAAATCCTTTGCAGTGTGCAAACAGCATGCATGCATCTCACATGTAACCCCACGTGGATCGCAAGTGCACCCATGAGGGCGGGACTATAGCCTGTGTGAACGTCGCGGGGTGCAGATAAGTCGCATGCGCAGGGGTTTGGGATCGAACTCAAAGAATCTAACTATAAGAGAAATTACCGCACGGGGCGGAGGGGGGGGGAGGGAGGAGGAAGATCTAAGGACTCCCCACATGTATATGTTGATGCTCACTTAAGTAAGCTTTTGGATCACCATTCCATGGATACCTGAATAACTTGGAATATTAGCTCGAGAGGGAAGCAAAGTGCTTCAAATGGTATTGTTTATTGAACCAACTGTTGTTGGTGGAATAAGCAAGCTTTTGGGCCATGCAGGGCCCCTCTTCACCTGACCTGACCTGACCTGACTTTGGCTAGGTCAGGTTAGGCTTGAAATGAGCAATCAAAATGCTGTTTCTGTTGGGAACAGGTTATTCACCTTCACTTGTGCAACGACTAAACTTACTGGCTTCTTGCAATTTTTTACTAGTTCCTGTTCGGGAACTGCAATTTTTTGGAACTTCCAGTAGTTTTTTGGTAGCATGCAGAAATGACAGTTTCACACAATCTATCAGTGTGCTGCCCCAACACAAAATGAACTGAACTGCTAACACTATAGTTTATATACTGGCTAAGTGATGTAAAATTGACGGAAAGTGATGGAAACTGCCAAAAATGATGGAGAGTACAATAAACTGATAAAAATTATCAAAAATACCATAAATTAAAAAAAATTGGAGAAATTGAAGAAAATATCAGAAATTGATGGTAATTGGCAGGCACTGATCTTGACAATAGTGGAAGCGCAGAATCAGTGAACAGTGGGGGAATACTGATGAACAGCTGCAAATGCTCCTGAAAGGTTCCTTTTCAGGACAAGAATTGGTTCATTTCAACACATAAATTTCCATAGGGGGATTTAGACGCAAAAAATAATAAATTTCCATGGGAGTATAGACAGAAAAAATAATAAAAAAAACTTTTTCAAGTACATCAGAAGCAAGAAGTCTGCTAGAGAGAAGGTTGGTCCATTAGATGAATGGGGGCAAAAGGGGTGCTCAGGGAAGATAAAGACATTGCGGAATTTCTTCGGAATTTTTTTGGATTTTTTTGAGGGTGTAAATAAGCATGTGCATAAGGGTGAGCCGACTGATACAGCATATTTGGACTTTCAGAACACATTTGATAAGGTACCTCATGAGAGATTATTGAGGAAATTAAAGAGTCATGCAGTAAGAGGCAGTGTCCTATCATGAATTGGCAACTGGTTAAAAGATAGGAAGCAAAGAGTTGGTCAGTTTTCAAAGTGCAGTAATTAGTAGAGTGTGCCAGGAATCTGTATGGAACCGTGTTGTTTAACATATTAATTAATGATCTGGAGAAGGGAGTGAATAGTGAGGTGATCAAATTTGCAGATGACACAAAGTTATCCAAAGCAGTTAAAACCTGAGAGGCCTGTGAAGAATTGCAGGAGGATCTTGTGAAACTGGGTGACTGGGCATCCAAATGGCATATGAGATTTAATGTGGACAAGTGCAAAGTGATAAACATAGGGAAAAATAACCCAAACTATATACAAAAACCAAACCAAAAACCCCCTCCCTCCCTATCCCTCACCCTCCCAACCTACCCATTTCCCTCACCAAAAGCCTAATGTTCTTATGAAGAAAGTGCATTACATTCTGCGACTGGCACACCTCTAGCTGTCACTGCCACTGCATACCAGAACCTAAACGAGACATCATCAAACAACTACAATCCATACCACCGAAGGAGAACCATACCCTGAGAAAAATCTTTTCTGAACCCCTCTTCTGGCCTTCAAATAATCCCCTATCCTCTCAAAACTGATTATCAGGAGCAAACCCCCTAAAAGTCAGGAAACCTCAATCCAAACAGGAACAAGAACAAAGCAGCAGGTATAAAACTGCCAAAGCAGCAGGTATAAAACTGACCATCACATTTCTACCACAGCCATTATCAACACTCCTCAAAATACAATGGAACTGCACAAGCAAATGAAAAAAACACGGCAAACTCCATTCAGTGCATTAACAGCCCCCAAATTTATTTATTCCACCCTATTCCTTAGGTTCAGCAGAGTGGCTTCACTTATAGCTATAACATTAAAAACTAATTAACTCAACTCTTAATCCTCACAACAACCCTGTGAGGATTAGGCTGAGAGATCTGTGACTGGCCCAAGGCCATCCAGTAAGTTCATGGCTAAGGTGAAACTTGAACTGGGGCCCTCCCCCTACCTCCTGGCCCTTGTACTGCACTCTTAACCACTATGCCACATTGGCTCTCCTATGAACCTACACTGCACCTATGCAATATAATGCACTTACATTGGTGAAATCAATTCTTATTTAAATTAATAAATTCTCATAGAAAAATGGTGATGAACAAACACATTCACTCAATTGTGGGAGTTCACTTCACCGAGAATGTCTGCTCTATTTCTGATCTCTCAACCTTGTCCTGAAAGGGAACCTGTACAAAAAACACCTTGTAGAGAGGCCTCAGAACTAGAATTCATAATTCCATTACGTACCAAAAACAAAGGACTAAATACAGACAGGAGCTGGATTTTGAACCCCGAGTCATCGCATTGTTGAATTTAATGGGGGAAGGGAAAAATAATGCTAAAACCCCTCTGAAAACTATTGGGAGTTTCACGTGACCAGACTAACGTGAGCTAAATTCATGCTAGTCCCCACTCCTTTCTTAATGTGGGCAAGCAGCCTAAAACAGCAGTCTTGAGAACTGAATGTCTGGCAAGAATCATGGAGACTATTTGAACACACCATCTTGGAGGTCCAGATCCCGGCCCTCCTATGACCTCATTGGGGTGGTGAGCCGGTTAGGTTGGCCCACCCCCAGAGACTGATGGATTCAATTGGTTTTCATAATTCTCTGGGGGATATACCCACTGACCTTGATGGCTGCTCTGTCGTTTACCTGGTCGTTTTATGGAATGACATCCTGACCATGGCCATACCCAGGCGTTCACTCCCACCGCTTCATCAGCACAGGTCCCCTTGGTTTACCAAGGACCTGAGGCAGATGAAGCGGGAGGGTAGGTAGTTAGAGCATAGGTGGTGCTCAGCTTGTGCCGAAGCCGACTGACTGCAGCATAGATTTTGAAGACTATGCCTTGGCTGTGATCGTGGTGAAGATAGCTTTCTTCTCTGCTATCATAGCATCTACAAAGTTCCATTCAGCAGAGCTGTTCTGGGTTGGGAGGAGCCCTGGTTAATCCAGCTGGTCTCCACCAGGAAATGGAATCATCTGTTGCCTGCTGTTACATTTTTATTAATTACTTTGCAGACAAAATCATTCATATTCACCATGACTTAGGTGCTACCATTTTAACTGCATAGTCAGAGTTTGGGGTTATGGAAGTTCAGTCTAGTCCTGTTTATTTGGATCAGTTTCAGTTAGTATCACCCACCGACGCGGAGGAGGTGCAGGGGGCAATGAGGGTAACCAGTTGTGAATCAGATCTTTGCCTGTCCTGGCCGGTGACATTGGAGCCGTTGTTGGCTGGTGTAGTCAACACCTCCCTTCAGGAGGGGAGGGTGTTGGATGCCCTCAAAATTGCGGTGGTCCTCCCTCTGCTTAGGAAACCATCTCTGGATGCTGATTGTTATCTGACAGCCAGCTATTGACCCCTGTCTAACCTTCCCTTTTTAGGGAAGGTTATTGAACAGGTCGTTGCCCAACAGCTTCAGGCACATCTCCATGCTGTCAGATTCCTGGACCCGTTTCAGTCAGGTTTTTGTCCTGGATATGGCATGGAAACTGTGCTTGTGGCTTTGGTCTATGCCCTGCACCTGGAAATGGACAAGGGGAATTATACCTTGTTCATCTTATTAGATCTTTCTGTGGACTTTGATACAGTTGATCATGTGGTGGTGTTGGCATGACTATGGGACCTGGCGGGGGTACACGAACTGCTCTTGAGTGGTTCTACTCTTTCCTGTCAGAGAGGTCGCAGCAGGGGGTGATGGGCGATTGCTCATCATCTTCTCAGGACCTTCCCTATGGTGTCCTGCAGGGTTCTATTCTCTCCCCACTCTTGTTCAATGCATATCTGAGGCTGCTGGGTGAAGTCATCGGAGGTTTGGGGTGAGGTGTCATCAATACGCTGATGACACTCAACTCTACCTCTCTTTTTTATCTGACGAAGGTCCCACAGCCTCAGTGCTTTCCCAATTCCTGGCTCCTGTCAGGGAGTGGATGAGGGTAAGCCAACTGAAGCTGAATCCTGACAAGTCTGGAGCAAT
Organism: Sphenodon punctatus; assembly: GCA_003113815.1. Classification (NCBI taxonomy): domain Eukaryota; kingdom Metazoa; phylum Chordata; class Lepidosauria; order Sphenodontia; family Sphenodontidae; genus Sphenodon; species Sphenodon punctatus. Next base: position 1,016,921 of record QEPC01007842.1, on the reverse strand, counting down.
GATGGTTGACCTGTTCTGTGACTTAGAGGGGATTGGGACACCTGTAATTAATGGGGTCTGGCCCCCTCTGGTCACTCAGGTTCGCAGCCTCTGAGTGCTTTAGGATCCCTTGCTGCGACTGGATTGTTAGGTGGCAGCGGTTGCCAGGAGTGCTTTTCACCAACTCCATCTGGTGAGGAGGCTGTGGCCTTTTCTTTCTGATTCAGATCTGGCCACCATCATCCATGCTTTCTTCAGGTCGAGACTAGATTACTGCAATGCACTCTACATGGGGCTCCCCTTGATGACTGTTTGGAAGGTGCAGCTGGTTCAAAATGTGGCAGCTCAGCTCTTTTTGGGGACAAGTCGCCAGGAGCACATTACACTGGTGCTCTGAATTCTGCACTGGCTGCCTATAGCTTCTAGGGCACAATTTAAGGTGCTTGTTTTTACCTTTTAAAGTCCTAAACGGTCTGGGTCCCATATATCTGAATGACTGCCTATCCTATCATGTCCCTTTGTGACCCCTATGGTTGTTTGGGGGCACCCTCCTGCACGTTCCATCTGTTACCTTTGTCCATGGAACGGGGGTGCGCAGAAGAGTGCTCTTGGTTGCTGCCCCCATGTTGTGGAACTTCCTTCCCCAGCAGGTTCACTTGAGCCCGAGCCTGGCTATTTTCCGGCGGTGGTGCAAAACATTTATATTTGGAAAGCCATCTGGCAGGCAGGAATAGGTGGGGTTTGGCTGGATTTCTGAGTGGGATTGTGGGGGGAGGGAGAGGGCTTGAGGGTGGTTTAGAATTAATTTTAATGTTTATAACTGCTTTTTATGGATTGTGAGCCACCCTGAGCCTGAAGGGTGGCATAAAAATTGAAAATAAATAAATAAATAAATGTATTCCACAAATTAAGATAAGGTAGCAATTAAGAAAAGAACCAAATGCATTCCACTGTGGCTAAATGAAGTTAAGGAGGCTATCAGAGAAAAAAAACAAACACAAAACCCTAAAAAAAACTTTAAAAAAAAATAAAGCGTGTCCAAATGAGAAAAAGGGGAAAGAGCACAAATCCTTGGCAAGTTAGATATACACTTTTAATAAGGCAGGTTAGTCCCCATCGCAGGCATACTGGGGATCATGGAACAGGGCTGGGGTGCTGGAGCAAAGATGCAGGCAAATGCGGCAGAAGGCCAATGGTAATTTGAAGAGCAACTTGCTAAAGATGCAAAATCTAATAATATACTTTTTTACAAGTACATCAGAAGCCGATACTTCTTGGGTATCAGCTGTGCTATCAGATTGCTGTGTGTGTATGTATAAAAAGGGGGCACAAAGGGGAAATAAGGCCATCGTAGAGAATTAATTGTTTGCATCAGTCTTCACTGAAGAGGATGTTGGGGAAATACCCTGGAACTATTATTTGTACTTGATAAATCTGAAGAACTGAAACAAATCAACATGACATTACAAGACATTTTAGAGCAGATTCAAAAGTTAAACAGTAACAAGTCACCAGGACGATATGGTATTCACCTACAAATTCTGAAGGAACTCAGAAATGAAATTGAAGAACTACTACTGGTAATATCTAACCTAGCACTAAAAACTGCCTCTGTATTCAAGGGCTGGAGGATTGAGAACGTAATGTCAATTTTTAAAAAGGGTGCTAGAGATTGATTTATTTATTATAAAAATTTCTTATCCCGCCACCTCCTGCCAAAGCAGCTTGGGGCAGCGTACAATATAAAATAATAAAATACACCACTTAAAAACAAACAATAAAACCATCAATGCACCCCTAACCCTATCCCATCCTTCCCCCTACCTGTCTCTCTCACCAATAGCCTGGCGAAACAACCAAGTTTTACACCAATGCCTGAAGGAGGGAAGGCCAAACAAAATTCTGCCGGGTGGGAGTTTCACAACCGAGGTGCAGCGACCAAAAATGCCCTCTCCAATGTGGCCCCCTAACCAAATATGGGGGACTTCTAAAAGGGTGCCCCCGGCCCACTGCAACGGCCGTTCAAGAACCCAGGGAGTGAGGCGATACTGTAGGTAGGTGGGCCTAGGCCGTATAGTGCTTTAAAGGTCAACACCAACATCTTGAATTGGGCCCAGTGGGCAACAGGCAGCCAGTGCAGAGAATGGAGCATCAGTGTTATGTGCTTTTGGCGGCCCGTACTCATCAAAAGATGGGCTGCTGCATTCTGCACCAGCTGCAGCCTCCGGACCATCACCTTGGGTAGCCCCACATAGAGTGTGTTACAGTAACACCTTTCCTTTAAACCTTACATCAACTCTGTTGCCAAGTCCTGTCGCTTTGCCCTCCATAACATTGCTTGGATTCGCCCCTTTCTCTCTCTCTCCTCAGCCAAAACCCTTGTTCACGCCATGGTCATCTCTCACCTTGACTGCTGCAACCTCCTCCTTGCTGGCCTCCCCCGCTCTCACCTGCCCCCTTATCTCCACTCCAAACTCCGCTGCTAGGGTCATCCACTCAGCCCGTTGCTTCGACCACGTGCAGCCTCTCCTCTCCTCACTTCACTGGCTCCTCCTTCCCCAATGCATCCTTCACAAACTCCTGGTATTTACTTACAAAACCCTTCACAACCTGGCTCCCCCTTACCTCTGAGCCCTAATCTCCTTACACACTGTTGCACGCACTCTCTGCTCCTCCTCTATCTCCTCCCTCACTCTCCCTTGTCTCCCCATCTCCCCTAACCACCTTCGTCCCTTCTCCCTTGCTGCCCCCCATGCCTGGAACTCCCTCCCTGCCGGCATCCGCCTTGCCCCCTCCCTCCGCACCTTCAAATCCCCCCTCAAAACCCACCTCTTCCTCGTCGCCTTTCCCGACGCCTGTTAGAACTTTCCTCTCAATATTTACTGTCTGCCCTCCCCACAGACTCATGCCTAACTGCAACCAAGCCAAGCACGTGCACCTGTGACTTCGCATCTGCTTGAATGTTATTTATCCCTTGTCTCTCCCTATGTCCCCTCTCGTCTCCCCCCTCCGTGTCTATTAGATTATAAGCCGTAGGCAGGGACCGTGGCTATCTTATTGTTCTGTAAAGCGCCAGGTGCACAGCTGGTGCTATACAAATGCTTATAATAATAATAATAATAATAATAATAATAACAATAATAAAAATAAATCCTTGAGGTGACGAAGGCGTGGACGAAGGTCACAGTCTGAGACATAAGGCTGTAACTGTCTCACCAGATGACCCTGGAAACGACAGACTGGTGGTCCTGATGGTAGTGCTGGGCAAATTGGTGGAGACAATTGTAACAAACAAAATTATCAGGTATTTTGATGAATAAAACATCATTATTAATAATGATTATAGCACCACCAGCAATGTGCCTGATGCTGTACAGTCATGATTAGAGACAGGCTCTTGACCCTAAAGGACTTAAGTCTAGAATGGACATAGGAGGGGAGGCAAGGAAGAGGGTATCATTGAGAAAGATGGGGAATACATTTATGAAGCTGAAAGGCTGGAGTTCTACATGCTTAGTTTAATTACTTCTTGTTCATGAAGGAGGTGGCAAGATCCTGTGCATACAGGGAAGAAGGGAGGAGGAGAAGTAGGTTTGAGAGGGGGAGGGGGGAGAGTCTCGATAGGATTTTAGCAATGGGATGTTATGCCTCATTTAGCTATTGGAATATTTTAAGGGTGTCAGTAAACACGGGGATAAGGTGATCTGGCTGATATAATGTATCAAGATTTTCAGAAAGCATTTGAAAAGATCCCTCAGAGACACAAAGTGGTTCGAATGATATCTTTTATTGGACCAACTGTTGTTGGTGGAAGTAAGCAAGCTTTTGGGCCACACAAATGTAGCATAGCCAATAGAAATATATAAAATGAGCAAATGTACAGCAGGTATACATGAGGGGGCATGGAATGGGTGAGAGTGGATAGAACAAGGTGGAAGGGGGGTAAAGAGAGAGAGATGTGCCAGACATTTAAATACAGGTGTAAGATATTATATGAGTTCCCTCATGAGAGACTCTTGAGAAAACTACGTAGTCATGGGATAAGAGCAACAGTCCTGTCACGGATCAGTAGCTGGTTAAAAGGCTAGCAACTAAGGAGTAGAACTAAATGGTCAGTTTTCACAATGGAAACAATAGTGGGGCACCGCATTGCTCTGTCTTGCGGCTGATATTGTTTAGCATATTAAGTAATTATCTGGAAAGGGGGTAAAGAATGAGGTGACCAAATCTGTAGATGACACAAAGCTGTTCATGATAGTTAACACCAAGGCAAACTATGAGGAATTACTGAAGGATTTTTTACAACTGGTTGACTGGGCAATAAAATGGCAGATGAAATCCAGTTTTAACAAGTACAATGTAATGCACATAGGGAAAAATAATCTTAGCTATACTTAAACAATATTGGGTTCTAGTCTCTTAGTATATCACCCCCAGAAGGGGAAGGTACCAGGGTTAGGATGGTCCGCCCTAGGAGGCTGATGGAACCTCAACGGTTGCAGGAGGCCCTGGGGGAGTTAACCCTGGACTCTGCCAGTCGCTCTGTGAGTGAACTCGTCCAGGCTTGGAACATCTTGCTTGGGGAGGCCATTGACAGGGTGGCTCCAAGATGTCCCCTGCCCCTGTCTCAACATTGCCGGGCCCCTTGGTTTACTGAGGGGCTGCGAGGTATGAAGCAGGAGGGCAGGCGACTAGAGCAATACTGGTGTCAGACTCACTCTGAATCCGACCGACTTTTCCGCAGGGCCCATTTGTGGTCCTACGTTGAGACTGTGAGGGTGGCAAAGAAAGAATTCTTTGCCACCTTCATAGTGTCTGCAAAGTCACGTCCAGCTGAGCTGTTCTGGGTGGTGCGGGGGCTGTGCAGTCCGGCCTGCTTCTGCCTGGACGGGGACTTGTCCCAGGCCCGCTGTGAGGAGTTTGTCATCTACATTGCAGACAAGATCGCTCGGATCCAGAGCAACTTCGACACTGGATTAGAGACAGTAGGAATAGAGTGTGAGATGATGGAGGTGCTGTCTGGTCCATCTTTCTAGGATGAGTTTCAGGAAGTGACACCAGCCGATGCTGTGGAGATCCTGGAGTCAGTGAGGGCCACTAGTTGTGAATTAAATCCTTGCCTGTCCTGGTTGGTGAAAGCCTCTAGGGAGATACTGGGGTTGGTGCTGGCGTGGATTATCAACACGTCCCTTGGCAGGCGAGTTTGCCCCCCGGATCTCAAGGAGACGGTGGTGCGTCCCCTGTTGAAGAAGCCATCTTTGGATGTGGACGCCAGTTGGCGATCCGTCTCTAACCTTCCCTTATTAGGGACATTATTGGTCCTGCTAGATCTCTCGGCTGCGTTTGATACAGTGGACCACCGTTGAGACAGTTGCGTGACCTGGGGGGTCTGGATGGGACCACCCGTGGTTGGTTCCAGTCATTCCTCTTGGGGAGGACCCAGCGGGTTGTTTTGGGAGCAGAAACATCTAGCCCCAAGGCCCCGGACTGTGGGATTCCGCAAGGTTCAATCCTGTTTCCTTTACTGTTTAATATATATATGCAGCCCCCTGGGGGAGATCATGAGAGGGTTTGGTGTGCGTTGCCACCAATACGCTGATGATACCCAGCTTTACCTCTCTTTTTCAGCTGACCCAGGCCCTGCAGTCTCCGTGCTATCTCAGTGTTTGGAGGCCGTGGCAAGTTGGCTATGGCAGAGCAGACTGAAGCTCAATCCAGATAAGACGGAGGTGATAGTGGTGGGCCGGGCGGGGGAGGTGGTGCCCCCCTTGTGGAGGGGTGCGCCCCTCTGTGGCTCAGCAAGTTCGGAGTCTGGGGGTATTATTGGACGTGGGTCTCCGTCTAGATCAGCAGGTGGATGTGGTGGTGAAGGTGGCTTTCCACCAGCTGTATCTGGTGCGGGTGCTGCACCCGTATATCTCCAGACCCGACCTGGCCACTTTGATCCATGCCTTCATCACCTCGAGGCTGGACTACTGTAACGTGCTCTACGTGGGGCTTCCCTTGATGCTGGTCCAGAGATTGCAGCTAGTGCAGAATCTCTGATTGCACTAGCTGCAGCTAGTGCAGAATGCGGCGGCCCGTCTCCTAACAGGGACGGGTCGACAAGAGCACATAACATCGGTGTTCAGTGCGCTGCACTGGCTGCCTGTAATGTGCCGAGCCTGGTTCAAGGTGTTGACGTTGATCTAGAAGGCTGTGTACCTGGATACTCACCCTCTGTGACTCAGGACAGACTCTCAGGTCCACCGGGGGCGCCTTCTTGGAGGACCCCCGCATAAAGCGGGGGGCTACAATGGCGAGGTCGTTCTCGGTGGCTGGGCCCCAGCTGTGGAACTCCCTCCCAGAGGAAGCACGACTGGCCCCAAGTCTGATGGCCTTCTGTCGGGTCTGCAAGACATGGCTGTTATCCCAGGCCTTCGGAGGCGGGGAGGGTGGGCTAAATTTTTGTATGGGGGTATTTTAAAATTGTTTTAAATATCTGTGTAGATTTTAATATTCTGATAAATTGTTTATTTTATGTTGGAAGCCGCACCGAGATGCCGTAGGCATAGGGGGCGGCATATAAATGGAATAAAATAAATAAATAAATAAATAATACATTTGGTGGCACCACTCAGGAAAAGGATCCTTGAGGCACTGTGGAGAGTTAATTGAAAAAAAGAACTCAGTGTGCAGCAGTGGTCAAGAAGGCAAACAGGACATTAGGAATTATTCAGAAAGGGATAGGGAACAAAAAAATGAGGGCTGTACCAAATAGTACATCCACTTTTTCGGGCCGAATTCCAAAGTTCCGTGTAATCTGCCCAAGGACTCGGCCAGCCCTTCAGTGCTGCTTTCAAAGTCTCAGAATTCAAACTTGGAATTCTGCACCTTAGAAAACTTCTGAAATTTCGGAACCAGTGCGTCAGCAGGTGTTGCCATGTGCAGCAACTGCAGCCGTCTAATTACCTAGCCAATCAGGGTGCACAATAGCACATTCTCTCTTCCCTCCTCCCCCTTAATTGCCAAGTCAATCAGGGTGCACAACACATACAGATCGAGAGCAGGGGTACCCCTGGTCTGGATCTGTTGCTGTTGAATGCGAGGTTGGTAGGTAATAAATCAATGACGATCCGAGATTCTGGATCAGCCGGCCGACCTCGTGTGCATTACAGAGTCCTGGCTGGACAATGAGTCAGGGCCAATATTGGCTGACCTTGTTCCGGCCGGGTACTGTGTACAGCACCAGCCCAGGGCAGAGGGGTGGGGAGGTGGTGGTGTAGCTGTTGTTTTTAAGGATACCTGGTCTGTGAGGTGGTATCCTGTGCAGACTATTGTAAGCATGGAGGGGGTCCACCTTGTGTTCGATTTGGCTGGAGACAGATTAGGGCTGTTACTGATATACCGCACACCTACCTGTACGGCAATGTCCTACACGCTCTAGCAGAACTGGTGTCGGAGGTGGTCTTGCACTCCGAGAGGACTTTGGTCCTGGGGGACTTGAATATTCATGCTGATGTCAGTCTTGGGGGAGCAGAGTGTGAATTCATGGACGCCATGACAACCATGGGACTGTCTCAGATGGTTAGGGGCCCGACACTCGAGGGGGGGCATACCTTTGACCTGATATTCTGCACAGGCCTTGAGGCAGGGGATCCGGTGGTGGGGAATGTGACAATTTTACCCCTGTCATGGACGGATCATTACCTCCTCCAGACTAGGCTCCTGGTGCATGTCAGCCCCTGGAAAGGTCTAGGGCCGGTTCGTTGGGTCCACCCCCGAAGACTTATGGAACCAGAAAGGTTCCGGAATGCTCTAGGGGTATTATCCCCTGATCTCGATGAACGTTCGCTCGATGGCCTTATTGCTTTTTGGAACAGCTATTTGACTGAGGCCATTGACCGAACAGCCCCTAAGTGTCCGCTTCCGTAATGCCAACAGAGGGGGTCACCGTGGCTCACGAAGGACCTGCGCCGGATGAAGCGAGATGGATGGAGGTTGGAGTGACGGCGTCAGACTCGCACTGAAGCTGACTGATTGCAACATAAAGCTAGTTTAACAGCATATGCTGTGGCGGTGCGGGCAGCAAAGAAAGAATTCTTTGCTGCCCTCATTGCATCTGCAAAGTCACGTCTAGCGGAGCTTTTCCAGGTGGTCCAGCTTCTCTCTGCCTGGAACTGGAATCTTCCAGTGCCCACTGTGACATGTTTGCTGACTTTTTTGCAGATAAAATCGTTCAGATCCATCACGACCTCGATGCTGCAGTTGTGACAGGTAGTGAACTAGAGGTAGAGGAAGCCCCGTCATGTCAGTATTTGTGAGATCAGTTTCAGTAGGTATCGCCCACTGACATGGCAGATGTCCTTGGGACTGTGCGTTCCACCTGTTGTTGTTGTTGTTGTTATTATAAGCATTTATACAGCGCCAGCGATGTATCCAGCGCTTTACAAAGAATAAGAGAGACACAGTCCCTGCCCGAGAGCTTACAATCTAAAGACAGGGGGAGGGGAGACAGGGAAGGGGGAACAGAAGGAGAGACAAGGGATGCAACATTCATGAGGATGCAAGAACTCAGGTACACGTTCTTGGCTTGGTTTCAACAAATTGGGAGTTTGCAGATAACAGGTGGGGGATAAACCTGGGTGGGGATGCTTAGCAGGAGTTAGGAAGTGTAGAGCGGAAGAGGTGGGTTTTGAGGAGGGACTTGAAGGTGTGGAGGGTGGGGGCAAGGCAGACGAGGGCAGTGAGGGAGTTCCAGGCATGCGGGGCAGCGAGGGAGAAGGGACGAAGGCGGTTGGGGGAGCAGGGGAGGCGTGGAAGGGTGAAGGAAAGGATGGAAGAGGAGCAGAGTGCTCAAGCAGGGGTTCGGAGGGAGATCAGGGCGGAGAGGTAGGGGGGAGCGTGGTTGTGAAGGGCTTTGTAGGTGAAGACGAGGAGCTTGTACAGAATATGCTCAGGAAGAGGGAGCCAGTGGAGAGAGGAGAGGAGAGGCTGCACGTGGTCAAAGCGACGTGCTAGGTGGATGATCCTAGCAGCAGAGTTTTGAACAGAGATGAGGGAAGAAAGATGGGAGTGGGGAAGGCCAGCGAGGAGGAGGTTACAATAGTCAAGGTGTGAGATAACTAGGGCGTGGCTGAGAATTTTGGCAGAGGAGACGGACAGAAAGGGGCAGATCTTGGCAATGTTGTGGAGGGAAAAGCAGCAGAATTTGGCAACTGAGTCAATGTAGTGTTTGAAGGTAAGGTGCGAGTCGAAGATGAAGCCCAAGCTGCGAGCTTGGGGGACAGGGAGTATGGAGAACCCGTCAATAGTAATTGACAGGGAAGAGGGAGAGGAAGGATTAGGAGGGAAGATTAGGAGTTCAGTTTTCGCCATGTTCAGTTTGAGTTGGCGTTGAGACATCCAGATGGAGATATCGGAGAGACAGTTGGTGAGACGAGCTTGAACAGAAGGGGAGAGGGAAGGAGTAGAGAGATAGAGTTGAGTGTCGTCAGCGTATAGGTGGTATTGGAAACCGTGGGAGGCAATCAGTTTGCCTAGGGATTAGGTGTAGATAGAGTAGAGGAGAGGGCCAAGGACGGAGCCTTGGGGAACCCCGACCGAGAGGGGTAGGGAGGAGGGAGGGGAGGAGTTAGGAAGAGATACATTGAAGGAGCGGTCAGAAAGGTAGGAGGAGAACCAGTCGAGGACAAAGTCCCAGAATCCAAGGGAGCGGAGCGATTCAAGCAGGAGCGATTCACAAAGGGTGCGTGCCACCTGTTGTGAATTAGATCCATGCCCATCCTGGCTGGTGAAGGCCAGCCGGGAGACATTAAGTTCATTGCTGGTGGGGGTGGTCAATGCCTCCCATAGTGAGGGCGAAGTGTCGGCTGCCTCAAGGAGGCGGTGGTGCGGCCTCTGCTCAAGAAACCATCTTTGAGTGTTGACTCCCCGGCCAGCTATCGGCCAGTCTCTAACCTTCCCTTTTTAGGGAAGGTTATTGAATGGGTGGTGGTCCGGCAGTTACGGGGGCATCTGGACCGGTCCGGTTTTCTTGATCCCTCGCAGTCCGGCTTTCGTCCAGGGTTTGGCATGTAGACGGCACTTGTGGCCTTGATCGATGACCTACGCTGTGAATTAGATTGGGGCAGTTAATTTATTTTGATCTTGTCGGATCTGTCGGCGGCATTTGATACCATTGATCATAAGATGTTGGTGACGAGGCTGTGGAACCGGGCTGAGGTGAGTGGAATTGTTCTGCTCATTGGCAGGGAGAACTCAGCAGGTGGTCCTCGGGGAATATACATCTTCTCCCCGGGGCCTTACGTGTGGAGTCCCGCAGGGTTCTATTCTGTCCCCTCTCCTGTTCAATGTGTATATGCAACCCTTGGGGGAGGTCATGGAATGGTTCGGCGTACGAAGTCATCAGTACGCTGATGATACACAACTTTACCTCTTGTTTTCTGAAGATCCAGGCCCGGCAGTGCTTACCTGGTGTTTGGCGGCTGTGGGGGACTGGATGAGAGCAAAATGAGTAAAAGGCTGGATCCTGATAAGACGGAGGTGATGTTGGTTGGTAGGGCTGGGGTGGTGGTGGCTCCTGTTATTGGCGGGGTCTACCCCCTCTGGCTGCTCAGGTGCTCCTCGACCCACAGCTCCGCCTTGATTGTCAGGTGGAGGCTTTGGCGAGGGGAACATTTTGCCAATTACATCTGGTGTGACGGCTTCGGCCGTATGTCTCCAACTCGGACCTGGCAACCATCATCCATGCTTTCATTACCTCTCGATTGGACTACTGTAACGCACTCTACGTGGGGCTACCTTTGAAGACGGTTCCAACGCTGCAGCAGGTGCAGAATGCGGCGGCTCGTCTCCTAACAGGGACAGATCGCCTTGAGCACATTACACCTGTGCTCTCTTCTCTGCACTGGCTGCCTATAGTCTACCGGGCCCAATTCAAAGTGTTGGTAATGACTTTTAAAGCCCTAAACGGTTTATGTGCAAGACTGCCTCAGGCCCTGGGTCATTGCAGCCCCTGCGGCTGGCTGGGGGTGCTCAACTCAAGGTCCCCCAGTTATTTCGGGTGGCTACGGTGGGGAGGGTGTTCTTGGTGGCCGCACTTAGGCTGTGGAACTCCCTCCCGATGGAGGCCCATTTATCCCCTGACCTCCCCTCTTTCCGAAGATTATGTAAGACCTGGTTGTTCCATCGTGCCGTCGGGGAAGGGGGGGGAAGATGTGGGGTTGTGAGGGGATTCTTATTGTCATTGCCTTTTAGTAATTTTAATATTATAATATTTATTTTATGTATTTTATTGTATTTTTATATGTTGTTGCTGCTCCAAGCTGCCATCATGTGGGAGGATGTAGGGTAAAACTGTAATAAATAAATAAATAAATAAATGTTGTTGCTGCTCCAAGCTGCCATCATGTGGGAGAATGCGGGGTAAAACTGTAATAAATAAATACAGCCCTTCCTCCCTGTCCCACCCCCTACCATATTAACCAGAAAGAAATTAGGAAGTATTCCCCCATTGCCCCGTCTGGTCACACCTTGGCAAACTTCTTGAACCCACAGCCAAAGCGCAACCCCGAAAATAAGACTAGCAATCGCTCCAGAAGACAACCCTAGAAAAGTGCAACTGCATGCAGAAATTTTTAAAAAGCCAGCAATAGTGTATGCACAGCATGATCCATCAGCAGCAGTGAGTGCACCCACTTGAATCATTATGCTAACCAAGCAGTGCACAAAAATGCAGGTTAGCAAGAATGGGACATTTGCTCAAGAAGAATACAACAACTGCATAAAACAGTGTGCGACTGCATGGAGAAATAAATCCCACCAAAAGTCAACAAACCCAGTAGTCACAAAATTCAGAAACCAGACATCCACACACACCCAGGGGCACCCTCTTGGCATGGCAATGGTACTGTGGCACTGGTACCTTGAGCAGGCCAGACAAGGGGAAGTGGAGTCAGACGGAGAGATCCTTCTGGCCTCAAGGTGCCAAGTGCCAACCAAGCAGCAGGCAGTAGTGATGTGGCACCCAATTATTATTATTTTTTTAAAGCATGGCAAGGTAAAGGTAAACGTAACCCCCATCCTCCAATTCTGACTCTATGGACAAGCCATGCCAAACCATGCCATGCCAGACAATCCCCCCAGCCAATTACTTACAGATCCAGTATTGTAGCACACAGCCAAATTCACCAAAGAGAATGAAAAATGGCTGCAGCCACTTTTATTTTGCCCTGCCAGCCAATCAAAACTTGCCATACCAACACTCAACTGTCCCCTCCCTTACCCCTCCTACCAAATATGGCACTAAGTTTCATTTCCAGAAGAAGCTCAACTGTCCTGCCCCATGCACAGTGGCTTCCGAAGTTTTCTGAGGAACGGCCTTGGTCCTCGGAAATTTGGACTTCGGACTTTTGGAACCGAGTACTGGAATCTTTGGCGAATTCCAGTTTTCCGAGGACTGAGCTTGAGCTCTACTCTTGTGGCCTAAGAGAAAGGCTAAAATGTTATCAACATTCCTGGGGGTGGGGAGGAGAATAAAAAAATCCAGTTTTTGTAATTTGAGAAATCAGCTTCAAATCATTGGAGGATGCATCTGCTATATTTAGAAAAGCTGGGGCGGGGAAGGTAGAAGTGTAGAGAGGGGAGAGAGAAAGGTTGACTGGTTATTTTGTTTAGACTGTCTGTTTTGGTTTCCAAAGAGATGGCCGTATCTAGCTTCGAATGAACACTTTGAAAATCTAAAAGTCAAAATTTCCTAATAGGGAAAGTTTTGGTTACTCTAGGCAGCATGGGCAATCTTGATCACACAGCTGGTTATGTGGTGATATTTACATGTAACAACTTGTGGGTAGGTTAGTGTGAGTAAGTGAGTGGTTTACTGATCCCATGGAATACCTGGTAATGAAGGGAAGTGGCAGGAGACCCAATGTTGTTGCTGCTGCGGTCACTGTCTGGTGCTCCCTGGAACCAGGGGCTATATGAGAAGTGGTGTTGTGGGGGCAAGGTGTGAAGGAGGAGGCCTGGGCCCCAGATCTGCCTCCCCAACCACTTCTCAGCAGGGAAAATGGCAGCAGCACATGATGTGGTAATGGGGAGGCAGGTCCAGGGGCCCAGTCCTTCCCCCTTCTCAACACTTTGCTGGCTGTTTCCAGTCCTGGGGATCACTGGGTAGTGGCAGCGGCAGTAGGAGCTGCACAGCATTCCCAGCCAGGTACTCCTGGGGGAGTTGCATGAAGCTGTTGTGAGGCTATTCTTAAACCTCACAAAAATTACATATTGTTGCCCACATACTGGGCCTGGGATGCCTCAGTACTTTCCATTCAGGCGTAAGACATAGTAGCAAAGTAGCTGCTATAAATCTACAATTCAGTGGCAGTGTTTATAGATTATGGTAACCGTTCATTGTTGCTGCTCTGGGAATAGTTACCATGATGCATAAAACACTGCTAGATATCTGATTAAAAGAGGAACAATATAGCTAGGCTCAAGAAGAGGGGTTCATTTTTCAATGTAAGGAGGCCTACACTGCTTCTCCAGGTCTAATAGTTTGCATATATTCCATCTCTGAGTGTAGTCTCAGGATGGAGGACTATGGAGAAGCACATGATAAAGCTAACTTGGATTCTGTTCAGTCTTCATTGTGTGGCTTTTTACTTTCATTATTCTGTGCTTAAAGTTGTTGACAAGAGGAACAGAAAGACGAGATATGAGAGGCAGAAAATGTTGGTGAGTCCATAGTATTTTGATTCTTAGTGCAATCACTTCCTGGGTAGGAAGCTCATAACATGGCTAACATCGATGTAGGCTCAATGCAAAAATACGGATGCATTTTATTCCAATCTATTATAAATCACTGGTCGCTGTCATTCTCACACATCCACAGTGATATACTTCATATATAGTATATGTACACAATGACAGAATATATATTTGTTGTTTTCTCTGTCCTAATATGCTGTCTTCCTATTCCACATATTTTCATCATACTCTTCAGGCTATAAAGACATAAAAGGCCTGTTTTCTGTCTAGATTTCTGAAGTTGGGCAGATAACCATTCTGTATGCTACATCACTAGTTCACCTAAGCAAATATTTTAAGTTTAATGTTTAATATTTAATTTTCTTATGTTAGGAATTTTGCTATCGTCTCATTTTAAGAGTGAAATCTACTGAGGCACTCTGCAGTTGTGCGTGTCAAATTAACAAGCATCTTATAAGCATCTAAAATATTAGAAACTAAATCAAGAATATATAGAAGTAGCTTGAAGCATATTTTCCCCAGTTCCATTACATGTACACAGGTTATCCTCATTGTGGGATTACAAAGTCTCTCAAATGTCTAAGGAATATTTAATACACTTTCAGCTAAACTAAGTACTTGCTAGTTCAGTCACCAACGTATCACTTAGCAGTCTGAAGGTTATACTGGATTAATCTGGAAAACCTGAAAATTGATACACTTATTGAACATGTGCTCAACATGTGTGCTCAGCGGCAAGTGAAATGAAATGTCTTAAATATTATCAAACATTACATAATTAAATACAAATTAGATGGAAACAGGGGAAGGCTAAAAATTGACTAGGAGTTCAGATACTTTAAATGGCTAATATGTCCATTTTTCACCTGAAGCCCTCTCCAATGCAGTTTTGCCATTAAGCAAAACCTAAAGAAAGGTAATCAATTCCAACTAAAAAGCACTTATCCTGGAATGACTGTGCGTAAGGCACTTCAAACCTCTGGCTGGCTGCCAAAACCCAGACAACAGCTATCAATGTTTCTGACTATCACAAGAGCACAAGGGGCCATGCATAATTGACTAGAAGATGGGCTAAAACTGTGCCCAATCAGTGTGTGATCAAAAACGCGTGGAATATTCAGCGCCACTTGATTACATGAAGGCACGTCCTTTCACTCTCCTCATGAAATCTCTTCAAGGTCCAGAGTACTGTAATAAGATCATTACTGTCAAGCGGTACGAATCGCAGGCAATGAGTCTTGGGATAGGAAGTCATACTTCACAAGCTCCTCTGGTCTTTTTCTTTTTTTTTTTTTGTATTTTACTGTGTGTTGAGGCAGCAAGGCGACGAGGTGACAGATAATGATCACATCACTGTGTGGCAACTAGAAAGGCACTTTTAAGAAAAAGCAGAGAGAAATCAGTTTAAGAGAAACTCAAACAATTTCTCTTTGCTTTTTTACTGGAAATTAAATAGAATTAAACTGTGTGCAGTATTCTTTTTTCATGAACTCCGATTCAATGTCACTGAATTTAATCATTTGATAGATTTTCATATTACAGCAAAGCTTATTACCTCACAGACAAATGGCCAATTTTCTCCATTTCACACTTACAAAAGAATCCTTTATTAAGTTTTTTGGGGGGTTGGGGAAGGAGGGTGTGTAAATGGCAAGGCCTGTTGAAATTTGCTTTTTACCTACTTCTTTTATTGGAGACACATTGCTTTTAATATCTTGCTACTATTTTAAGCAAACCAGATTCCTGCAGAGAAAAGTTGAAAAGGTAGATTTAACAGATTAGAAAACCAGATTATTAAACAAACATTCATCTGGATAGCCAAACTCCCAAACACATGATGTGAATGGCAGACTAACATTAGAATATTGCTGATTGAATTCTATTGCCAATTTAAGGCAAGTGTTTGATTAAACTTAAAACAATATACATTTGAAATGACTGAGTGATGGGGAGTGGTTGAAATAAATGGTGTTGTAGTTTTTTTTAAAAAAAAATTAAGGTTGCTTTGTGGGTGCCCTTCCTTAGCGATAACGTCAGTGCCAGAAGGACATTAAAACACCATCAAGCAACTCTGGTTATTTCTCATTGGTAAAGCCTCTCTGTAGAAGTAACTGTTACTTCCAGGGAGGCACAAGAAAGCATAGGGAAAACAAAATTATATGATGTTTTCTTCTTTTTTGCTATTTATTTTATATTTCAGGCACAGACAAAATAAAACATCCCTACAGCATCCTCACACATGTAAAAATCCACTATTTCCCTCTCAGCCTCAGCCTTCAAAAAAGCAATTATTCAAACCAAAATGAACTTTAGAAGAAGAATACTTCAGCAAAATACAGGAAATTTTATTCAAGTGCCACTTTCTAAACCCTTCCTTCTTAGGGGCATTTTGAGAAATACAACATTTCAGAATGTGTCATTTGCTAACAAAAGAGAAAATAGGGGCACTTACTGTGAATTTTCTTTCTAGTATGCTCCCTGCTTAGCACACCTACGACTGGGTGTGTCCTGCAGTGCTTAGTCTGGTGAAGGCAGGCAAATATTCAAATTTGTGGGCGGGCTAGGTGAGGACACTCTCTGCATTTCCCAGTGCGAGTTCTTCCAAAGCTGCTCTTGAAATAGCAGTGAAGACAAACTGGTCATGCTTGCCCCATTAGTGTTACCTTGGCTATAGGCGAGCCCCCTGCTGGCAGTGCCTAACAGGAAGCATGCTAGAAAGAAAATTCATGGTAACTGCCCAAATGTTATTTTCTCTGGGCTGCTCCTTGCACTGCACTTCTACCACTGGGATACACCAAAGCAGTAACACCAGGGAGGAGAAAATGGAGGCAGGGGTTTGGTTAAGGGCCTGCCTTGATGGCTTGGTGGACCCTGTGGCCAAACGCCACATCCGCCGACCCCAACGTATGCATTCTGTAATGTCTGGTGAACATGTGCAGGAATGACCGTGTGTCGGCCCTGCAGACATCCTCGGAAGCAGCACTGGAAAATAAAGCCCAGAATGTGGCTGCTGATCTGAGGGAGCGCCATAACCTTCCCTTGTAGAGAAGTCCCACACACCTCCGCTATGCATGATCTGATTCAGTGTGCAATCTTAGCCTTAAAGGCTGGTTTGCCCCATACTGGAGCCCTATAGAGGATGAAGAGGGATGATTACCTACTCTCCGCATGACTGTTATTTATTTAATCTTTAACGACTCTTCTAACATCCAAGGAATGCCAGGTTACCTCTCTGGGGTGAGAGGGGTTGGAGCAGAGGGGTTGGAGTAGGAGGGAAGAATGACATCCTGCGATCTATGGAACAGGGAATTGACCTTAGGGTTGAAGGATGGGTCAGGTCTGAGAACTACTTTATCTGCATGAAAGGCACAGAGTTCGGGTGCTATGGACAGCACTCCAAGCTCTGAGACCCTCCTGGCAGAGGTGATTGCCACTAGAAAAACCACCTTAATCATGAGAAAATAAAGGGAGGTTGACTGAAGGGGTTTGAAGGGTGGCTGCATCCAGTTGGGGAACCTATGGACTGTGGGAGATGAGATTAAGTGAGCTGCCCTTAGGAAATGCCTCATAGGGGGCGTCGGGGCAGTCCCTTGGCTGAGTCCATTTCCATGACCACCCCTAATGCTGACACCTGTTTAGTCAGGGTCGTCTGTCTAAGCCCCTTGTCAATCTCCCCCTCCCGTTGAACCTCTGGTGGCCCTCTAGTGAAAGAAATGCTTCCATGTCACTGCGTAAATTCTATTTGTGGAGCCCTTTCTGGATGCCACTAGAGCCCCCGCTCAGTAGCCAGGTTGTCGGCTGTAAGTATTGGGAGGTCTGGGTGTTTTAGGGAGTCCTGGACTATAACGTCTGGTTGACTGGGTAACCGGAGAGGGGGACGCAGCTGGAGATTTATCAGGTCTGAGAACCAGGGGCATCTGAGCCAGAATTGGGCTATCAGAATGACTTCCACCCTTTCGTCCCTGACTTTCTGTATGACCCTAGATTGTAACGGAAAGGGGGGAAACACAAAGGAGGGTTCATGGCTACTGCTGTCATAGAGCATCTATTGCTAAGGTCCATGGTCCCGCCAGCGAGAGTATCTCGTGGTCTTGTTTGCGATGGAATACTAGTGTATGTAGTTCCCATTCTCCTGGATCTATGTCCTTTTGGATGAGCCAGTTGTCCTTGTTGTTGTATACTCCCCTGATGTGGATTGCACTTATGGATCAGACTCTTGGCTCTGCCCAGCTGAAAAGGACCTGGGCCTCCTGCTGCAGTGCTTCGGACCGCCAGTCCCCTGGTGATTCACGTATGCCATTATTGATATGTTTTTCCGTCTGGATAAGCACATCAGTTGTAAATTTCTAACTTGCATGCCATGAGTGTTAGACATATCACCCTCAGCTCTAGCAATTTATTGAGCTTGGCTTTCACCCCCGACCATTTGTCTTCAGTGGCTTTCGAGTCACTGCATGCTCTCCAGCCCCTGAAGCTTGTGTTCGTTGTGATCATGAGTCTGGGGGGATCTTGAAGTGGCATCCCCTGGGAGAAAGGTGTTCCTGCCGTCCACCAGTGCAGGTCCCTTATCAATGATGGAGGAGGGGATATCCACCTGAGTGTTCCTGTGATGATTTATGCTGGGAATGGTCGCAGGAAGTTTTGCAGTGGGCTGAGGTATAGATGTGCCCACTGAACCTGATCTATGAAGGCCACTAGGGATCCAAGCAAGCAAACCAGGGTCAGCAGGGAAACTTTGCACCGAGATGAGAGGGCTTTTACCATAGTAGCTACTCACTCATGACGCTCTGCCGAGACCACCACTGCGTCCCCTATGTATGTTGATCATTATGCCTAGGTGCTGCAGGTACCTTGATGGCATCAGCTGTCTCTTCGGAAAGTTTATTATGAACTCATGGTCCTGAAGACACATGATGGTGTCCAAAAGTCTGCTTTGAGCCTCGAATTTGAGCACAGGAGGATGCTGTGGAAGTACGGGCATGCGTGGATCACCTGCTGGCGTAGGTGTATGTAACTGGGCGGAGGCCCGGAGGGCTATGGCCCCTTTAAGAATTAGGGAGTGGGAAAGTAGCCACACCCACTGTCCTGGTATATAAGGGGAGACAGTCTGCTGAGGCTTCAGTCTGTGCCTGGCTCTCAAAGGGGCAGCAACCCCATGAGGCTGTGTCTTGCAACAGTGTACCATAAGGGATGTTAGCATATTGGGGAAAGTCTGTGGTGCTATGGTCAAACCTACTGTCAACGAGCACCACCGTAATAGAAGTGGAGCAGGTTTCTGTGTGCAGCTGCAATTAGGACATGAAGATAAGCATCCTTTAGATCTACTGAGGAGAGCCAGTTGTTCTTGATTATAACTTGCAGAATAGACTTCAGGGTTCCCATCCTTAATGTCCTGTACCTCATGTATTTGTTTGTGTGCTTCAGATCCAAGACAGCCCAGGCCTCCCTATTCTTCTTTGGTACCAGGAAGAGGAGGGAATACATGACCTGTCACTGCTGATCCTGCAGGATGGGTTCTGTTACTCCCAGGTTATGGAGACGATTTATGGCCTTCGCCACGAGGCACCTTTTTATTGGGCTCTGAGATGCTGTGGGCTGAATGAATCTGTTGTGTGGGTGGCTTTGTCAGCTCTATGAACTACCCCCTATTTATGATGCCCAAGACACATTTGTCTAGGGAGGATCTTTGCCATGCCTGAGCAAAGTGCTTCAGCCTCCCTTCGAGTCAGGGGTTGAACCCGGGGAGGCTGGGTCCTAAGTCACTGTGGGGACTTTGTTCTGGTGAATCTGTCACCTCTTTTCCCCTTGAAATTGGAGTGAGGCTTGTGGTTGGGCTGCTAATATGGCTTCCAATGTGGAGTCCCTGGACTGCTGTCCCCGGCACGGGCATTGGGATGAGTTGTGCCTGTAGGACAAGTGACAAAAGGACTGGTAGGGCCTCCTGCAGCTTCATCCACCATCTTGTCAAGCGTTGCACTGAAAAGCTTCTCCCAAGTGTACGGGTCCAACACCAGCAATGTCTTCGATGCAGAATCCTCATTCCACGTTTGAAGCCAGAGCTGACGTCTGGCCACCACTATGGAGGCTGTACTGTGTGAGGCTACATGCACTGCACATACGAACACATCCACGATATAAGCTGCTGCAGCGGGGCTCCTGTACACCAGCAGGGAAAAGCCCCATGGGGAAGATTTCTGCCTCAAACTGTTCCCTTCTTGAATGCTAGTAGGTAAAATGCTGACGGTGCGAGCCAGTGCAATGGACTTAAGCGCTGTGCTGCCTGGTTGTTCAACAGTAGTCTCGGACTACCATGGGCTCCCCACCACATGGGGAAGAGCAATATGAGGGGGCCTGGCTATCTCACAGCATCCCTGGCCCACTGCAAGCTCCCTGCCATGCGGGGCAGAGTGTGAGGGGCAAAGGCTCGATTGGGCAGCCTGTGTGGCACTTGCATGGGGTGCTTGGCTCCTCCAGGACCCAAGAATGAGAAGGAAACCTGAGGGTGGATTGTGGCCGGGATGAATTGTGAGGCCCTGCAGCCAGGACAGGTGAGTAGCGTGCACATGTGACTCTATCTACCCCTCCCCGGGTAGGAGGGGGAGAGGGGGAAAGACACAGCATCACAATAGTGAGAACCAGGTAGGACTGGGAGCCCCTGCTGCACCTACTTCACAGTGCCTTGGCCCATATGACAGTCAGGTTACCTAGTCGAGGCGATGGGAGAGTCTCTGCTTGGTTTGGTTGGTGGGACAGGAAGATTTCTCCTGGGTTCCTTAAGGGAGGGGGATAGGGCTGCTCCAAACCTCTGAGCCCCAGTGGGAGGGGAGGAATACCAAGCAGTTTGGCTCCTGCTCAACCTGCTCCTGAGACTCAGTGAGTGGGGGGAGGGAAAGCCTTTTTCTAAGCTCAATCTGCCTTGGGACTCCAGTGGATGCGAGGAGGAGAGCAGACCTGAAGGTCCAGATATTCACTTTTGATAAGCTCAGAGGTGGTTAAAATAAAATAAAAGGATCCAAGTCCCTAGACTCTCTGGTCTGCTTCCTACTCAGCCAATGGTAGACTCAAATACTGGGGAGCATTACACTTGGCCCGCCCACAAATTTGAATATTTTAGTCTGTCTTCACCTGGCTAAGCAGGACACACCCAGTCATAGGAGTGTCGAGCACACAGCAGCCCAGAGAATAACAGAGGGATAGCTATAGACAAAATCCCATATCAAAAGAGAGGTGTGCAACATCCAGTCATGAGATGCAGCAGGCCGAAAGTGACAGTGGCATCCATAAAAAGATGAACAAAATCAGAACAAACTCAACCAAATTTATCCCTTACAGATGTTCTGGAGTTTGGGGAGACTAGTTCAAATAAACAGATTGGGCATTCATTTAAAAAAATAGTCAGGTTTAGAATTACTACTTGACATAATAGTAGGCCAGCCAACATCCCCCAAATCCCTTATAAAATGAGTTACCAAGTGTGTGAACAGCAGGAACCCATGCCAGATCAATTGTAAACAGGGTGACAAAGAAGATGTGGGTGGATGCCATCCTCACATGTGACTGTGAAGGTCATTTTCAAGGTCAGATAACACCGCATGCCACGGGTAAGGCTACTTTTCGGAAACATTGTTGCAACTTCGAAAGTAATGACCTGATTTGGACATGCTATGCACCAAAATGAAGGTAAGGAGCTGTGCTACCAAACATATAATAGCAGTAGAATGTCTATCTTTGACGGGTAAATTGCTATAATGGCTTGAACAACAAAAAATCCTGAACTTACGGCAAACAAATGACTTCAGTCTGCAGTAGCATTTTAAGCATCACACATACCCATTTCAAGCCTATTACGTATTTGATAGCCCATCTCATTTCCTTTAATTACATGCACAGAATATCCAAATTGTTAGAGCATTTTGGCATATTTTATTGGTATATGGTTTTTTTTACCAAGATGCCCTCACATCACCCTGTCTGGCCTCAAATTCTATAGTTTTGTAAGAAGTATTTCTTATGTATAATGATAATTTGTCAAAAGATATGTTATTTCATGAATGTAATGCATCCATTTATTCCATTCTTTATCCAACAACAACAACAACAACATCCATTCTTTATCACTGCAGATAAGGCATAATACAGCGGACATGTAACCACCATCAAGAGCAAAGGAAATCCTGGCAATATGGACTGTACATGCTGCTTATTCTGCCAAAGTGCAGCATCAGGTCTGCGCATCTCATCAATGGAGGGGAAGATTCAATGTCGCCAAGCAGAGGCAGAAACTGTGGGCTAATTATAATGTCAAAGTCCTAGACTGGTTCGAAATGATGACAGAGGGAGATATGGACTCAGCAATGGTGAAGTGGCACAAGGCATGCTACAGCACAAGGCATGTTCACATCGGAGAGCAAATTATCAACACTAAGAAAGTAACTCCAGTGCTGGTGCCACAGACAGCAGTGATCCACAACCATCATCCTCCAGGAGTTTTACAGAATCTACTCAGCGTAGTTGTCTCCCTCCTGTTCAATTAAAACTCTGTATGTTTTGTCAAATGGCAACAACAACAAAAGTACACCACGTCACAACATTTGACAAGTCCGAGAAGGTGCTAAACTATGCAAAAACTGACCCAATAATGAGTACTAGACTGGCTGGGGTCTCTGACCTCATAGCAGCTGAAGCATGCTATCATCTTCGCTGCTGGTTGGCATGTGAAAGACAGTGCAGGCAAAAGAAAACAGTATTCCCACAACAGGAAAATAGAGAATTATTTATTTATTTATTTATTTATAACACGCGTGTTCAGTTTAAAATTTCCTGTAAAGGGATTTTAAACTTTTTTTCATCAAAGGGAAGGAAGCAGAGCTTTTTAACTGTATAAGGCAAAAGTTCACCCTCAGTTCTTATATGGAATCTCTGTCTGGGGTCCTTTCTTAATTCATGCCCTTGAATCATATCAAAAAGTTTTTTTGCGAATGATTTTACATGCCCCAAAGGGTACTCTGGCTGCTATGTTAAGAATGGAAGTAGGAGTATGCCCAATTGCATCTTTGGCAAAAAAAGACTTAAATTCTGGTTGAAGCTGAATTTTTTTTTAATGTTAAGTTCCTTTCTCATCTTGCTCTTGACACTAATTTTACAGGTCAGTGGGAATTAGGACTAGATACAATTCTGACAGCCTTGGAGTTTTCCAAAGAGTTCTTTCTTTCTCTGTCCTATAGCTGAGCATTAGCGGTGGTCAACTGCAGAATCAGAGATCAAGAGATTCAGTTGGATAAGGAGGCCACATCCGCACAGAGGGTTGCCAAACTGTACAAGTCTTTCTCTGTGCCCCCTCAGGGAGCTTCTTATATGGGCAAGCTTCATCATTGGGGTCACAGAGTGGTCTCTCTCCCAGCCAGGTTTAACTCACTTCCTTCAGTCGTTGTAGACGGCAGATATGCCGAAACCCCTTATGTTGAGAAATTTTGCCAGAATTGCAATCAGAGGGCTGTGGAATCCCTATCACATATAATTTTTGAGTGCCAATTATATGCTATTCGTGAGAACTATTTGAGCAGCATTCTCCTTAAAATGTGCCCTTGTAGCCAACAGGAGGCATTGATTTTCCTCTTGTGTGATGAAGATCCATAGGTTGATAAATATTGTGACCTGGAATGTAAGTTAAGACTGACAAATTTGGGCAAATAATAAGACTGGGTAAGAGTTGAAATAAAATTGTGTTTTGCATCCTACAGTGATTGTTGTGTATGTCGAGAATTTGAGTGATTAGTATATTACTAATTGATGTATTTCATATTTATCTTGAAGAGTTTGTAAGATAATCTATGCTGAGTTTTGACTGATGGGGTCTTTTCTCCTTTGTAATTGCTCTTTTTGGGTGTTGTCTGTGTTTTTTATTTTGTTCTTCTTGCCATGGCATTTGGCTAGTACAAATAAACTTGACTGATTGATTGATAACAATATTTATATACCACCCCCTCCTGCCCAAGGACAGTTCAGGGCAGTGTACAATTTATATAAAAAAAATACAAAAATATAAATATAAAACCTCATTAAAACCAGAAAAACATGATAGGCTTGGAAAAAAATAGAGAAACCCTTCCCCCAAAAGAAAAAAACCCACCCACTACCCGTCCCCCCTCATCAAATGCCTGGTGAAACATGCAGGTCTTGCAATGTTTACAAAAGGAGGGGAGATCTGGAGAGAGGTGAATCTCCACCTGGAGGGAGTTTCATAGCTGCGGTGCAGCCACTGAGAACACCCTCTCAAACGTCGCCCTCTGAGAAACTTGGGGGAACCTCCAAAAGTGCACCACCAGCCGATCTAGTGGCCGATCTAGGACGTGAGGGATAAGGCAGTCTCGCAGGTACGTGGGACCCAGGCAGTATAGGGCTTTAAAAGGTAATAACCAACACATTGAATCGGACTCGGAAGACTATAGGCAGCCAGTACAGAGAACAGAGCACTGGCGTTATGTACTCTCAGTGGCCTGTCCCCATAAGGAGATGAGCCGCTGCATTCTAGAGCAGGTAGCCCCAGGTAGAGTGCGTTGCAGTAGTCCAATCTTGAAGTGATTAATGCATGGATGAAGGTGGCAAGATTGGAGCCTGAGATGTATGGCTGGAGGTGCCGAACCAAATATAATTTACTAAATGCAGTCCTTGCCACTGCTGCCACCTGAACATCCATGCAGAGCTAAGGATTGAGGAGAAGTCCTAGACTCCGAACCAGAGGAACCAGGGAGGGGCGCACCCCATCAATGGTGGGAGCCTCCACTCCCTCACCCTTGCCCACCAACATCACCTCTGTCTTGTTGGGATTCAGCTTCAGATGGCTCAACTTCATACAGTCCTCCTCAGCTGCCAGACACCGGGTAAACACAGAGAGTGCCTGGTCTGGGTCAGATGAAAATGAGAGGTACACCTGGGTGTCATCAGCATACTGATCAACGTACTGATGACACTGCACTCCAAACCCTCCCACGATCTTGCCCAAATGGCTGCATGTACACGTTGAACAGGAGAGAGGACAGAATGGATCCCTGCAGGACTCCAGAAGTGAGGTCACTGGGGGACGATGTACAATCCCCTAGTACCACATGCTGAGATCGCCCAGTCAGGCATGAGCCGAACCATTCAAGAACAGTCCCACCCACACCGGCACGGTCCCGCAGGCAGGTCACCAACATCTCATGAACAACCGTGTCAGATGCCACTTAAAGATCTAACAAAACCAAAAGAATGGAATGACCTCGGTCCAACTCCCAGCAGAGTTCATCGACCAAGGCCACAAGCCAGTCTCAGTGCCATAGCCCGGACAAAAGCCAGACTGCGAGAGCTCAAGAAAACTGATGCACTCCAGATGCCCCTGGAGCTGTTGGGCTACTGCCCATTCAATAACCTGCCCTAAAAAGGGAAGGTTAGAGACTGGCCAATAGCCGGCAAGGGCATCAATTAGAGCTGAACTGAATAGTACTTCTGAGTACTTGGACCGATTTCCAAAATTCCGAGTAAAAGTTTGGAAACTTTGGAAACTTCAGAACCCTTTGTCACCAGCTTGGCACCTCAGCAGGTGTTGCCATGTGCAGCAGCTGTAGCCGTTTAATTGCCTAGCCAATCAGGGTGTGCACAATGTGCACAACAACTCATCCACCCCATTCACCCTCCCTCTCCATCTAACACAACACATGCAGCTCTTCCTCTGTCCCCCCCCCCTCCATACAGTATATAAGGAGCTGCAATGCAACAGTCTCTTTGTAGCATGGGAAGGAGATGGTGAGGGAAGGAGTGGAGAAATAATCTAATTATATTACACACACATGGGGAGGAAATAGGGTGGGTCTATATAGTTAGATAGATAGTAGCACTTAAGTTAGTTATAAATTAGAGCACGTTGCAGTAGTCTAGCCTTGAGGTGATGAAGGCATGAATAAGAGTGGCCAGGTCGGACCCGGAGATGTATGGGCGCAGTCTCCACACCAGATACAGCTGGCGAAAGGCGGCTTTAGCCACCACCTCCACCTGNCCCTCGCCCTACCCACCACCATCACCTCCATCTTATCAGGATTGAGCCTCAGTCTGCTCTGCCGCATCCAACCCACCACAGCCTCCAAACATTGGGAAAGCAACGAGACAGCGGGACCTGGGTCGGTCAAAAACAAGAGGTACAGCTGAGTATCATCAGCATATTGGTGACATCACACCCCGAACCCTCTCACGATCTCCCCCAAGGGCTGCATATACACATTAAACAAAAGCGGAGACAGAATCGAACCCTGCGGAATGCCACAGGTCAAGGCCCGGGAGCTCGATGTTTCAGCTCCCAGCAGCACCCGTTGGCTTCTCCCCAAGAGGAATGAGCGGAACCACCCAAGGACAGTCCCGTCCAGACCCCCAGGTCTCGCAGTCGTCTCAGCAACAGCCCATGGTCCACGGTATGAAAAGCGGCCGAGAGAACTAGCAGGATCAAGAATGTAGAACATCCTGCATCCATCTCCCAGTGGAGATCGTCCACCAATGCCACCATCGCTGTCTCAGTACCATAGCCGGGATGGAACCCAGATTGAAAAGGGTCAATGAAACCGATACGGTCCAGATGCGCCTGGAGCTGCAGAGTCACGGCCCATTCAATAACCTTTCCTAAAAAGGGAAGATTAGAGACGGGACGGTAACTGGCGAGTGCGTCCACATCCAGCGAAGACTTCTTCAGCAGGGGGTGCACCAGAGCCTCCTTGAGACCGGGCGACAACCTCCCCTGCCAAAGGGACGCGTTAACCACCCTCGCTAGAACCGACCCCAGTGTCTCCCTGGAAGCTTTTACCAACCAGGACGGGCACGGATCTAATTCACAACTTGTGGCTCGAACAGACCCCAAGACATCCACCGCATTGGCCGGCGTCACTTCCTGAAACTCCTCCCAGAAAGATCGACCAGAGGGTGCCTCCATAACCTCACACTCCTCACCTACTGCATCCAACCTGGTGTTGAAATTACTCTGGATCTGAGCGATCTTGTCTGCAAAGTAGGTGGCAAACTCCTCACAGTCGGCCTGGGACAAATCGCCGTCCAGGCGGAGGGAGGCCGACTGACCAATCCCCGCGCCACCCGGAAGAGATCCGCTGGATGCGACTTTGCAGACGTTATGAGGGCAGCAAAGAATTCCTTCTTTGTTTATTATAGTTTAGGAATATGATATAGGAGTAGGTATATATTTTATTTTTATTATATAGAGAGAGTGAGGGTTAGGACTAGGCAGCATGTCAGAGGAGGCAGTGGAGGAGTCTGAGGCGGAGGTCCAGGTGGTGGAGGCGAAGGCAGGGCCTGTGCCTGCCAGGCAACAGCAGCACGCACAGAGGTCTGCAGTGTGGGACCACTTCTCCCAACCCCAAGGAATGGACCCCACTGCTGCTGTGTTGTCCCACTGCAACAGGAAGGTGTGGCGTGGGAGACAGAGCAGCATCTCCGCCCTCTGCAGCCACCTTAGCAGGGCCCATGGAATTGGCCTCGATGAGGAAAGGTGGAAACAGCGGGCAGGTGGTAGGGCCAGTGAGGAGGGCAAACTGCTCCTGGAAGGCAAAGGAGGCAGAGCCCCTCGTCCTCCTCCTCAGCAGCAGAGACTGGTCCTGGGCAGGCTGAGGACGAGTTGCCCCTGCCTCCAGCCCTGAATTTTATTTATTTTATTTATTTATTGATCAGATTTCTACCCCACCCCTCCTAAAACAGCTCGGGGCGACTTATAATAAAAAGAAAAATCACAAATATAAAATACATCTAAAACAGTTAAAACATTCCAAAATACAATCATTCAAAATATAAAAGTATTAAAACAGAGCCGGGAATCTCAATAAAACAATAAATAGGGTAAGAGAGATAAAACACTCTAACCCCCCCTCCCTAAAGGCCTGGGCGAACAACCAGGTTTTACAACTTCGTCGGAATGTCAAAAGGCTTGGGCCAGGCGAGCTTCCTCTGGGAGGGAGTTCCAAAGGTGTGGCCCGGCCACCGAGAATGCCCTCTCTATTGTGGCCCCCCGCTTAATGCGGGGGACCTCCAAGAAGGCACCCCCAGCAGACTGAAGGAGCCGCTTTGGGGCGCGGAGGGCAAGGCGGTCCCTGAGGTACGAGGGGCCCAGACCGTGAAGGGCCTTATAGATCAACACCGTGAACCTGGCTCGGCACGCTATTGGCAACCAGTGCAGAGTCCGGAGCACAGGTGTTATGTGCTCCCGACGACCCGTCCCCGAGAGGAGCTGGGTCGCTGCATTCTGCACTAGCTGCAGCCTCCAAACCAGGAAAAAGGGAAGTCACACGTAGAGCGCGTTGCAGTAATCCAGCCTCGAGGTGACAAAGGCATGGATGAGGGAGGCCAGGTCCGAGACGGAGACGTACGGATGCAGCCTCTGCACCAGATGCAACTGGCGGAAGGCAGCCTTCGCGACTGCCTCTACCTGCCGCTCTAGGCGGCGATCCACATCCAATATCACCCCCAGACTCTGGACCTGCTGAGCTATAGGAGGGCGAACCCCCCCAATCAGGGGGGGCACTACCTCCCTCGCTCTCCCCACCAACATCACCTCCGTGTTATCGGGGTTGAGCTTCAGTCTGCTCTGCCACATCCATTCCGCCACGGCCTCCAAACACTGGGATAGCAATGAGACGGCAGGGTCTGGGTCAGTTGAAAAAGAGAGGTACAGCTGAGTATCATCAGCATATTGGTGACATTGCACCCCGAACCCTCTCACGACCTCCCCCAAGGGCTGCATATATACATTAAAAAATAATGGAGATAGAATGGAACCCTGCGGAAGGCCGCATGATAAGGCGCAAGGGGCACGATGTCTCATCCCCCAACATCTACCCGCTGGCTTCTCCCCGAGAGGAATGAACGGAACCATTCCAGAACAGTCGGCTATAAAAGTTTTTTTGCTCAAGTGTATTCCCCAGCTACTATATGGTGCCCTTCTTTGGGCCCTAGATAAAATTAAGATGTTGGAATGCATCCAGGCAGGGTTTTTGCATTCTTTGTTGTCAGCTCCTCCTGGTGTTAGTACATTGGTCCTTTATGCAGAGTGTGGAGTTGTTCCTGTAGAAGAAAGGTTTTGGAAAGGAGCCCTCAACTTTTGGCTAAGACTTTACTTTTGCCTAGGAGTCCCGCTCACATCCTTGGTGTTGGGGGATACAAAACCAAATAGTTGGGTACAGCGTGTGGGGAGGAAATTACAGATGCTGGGATTTTCCCCGGAGTCCCTCGCCCCTTTGGGGTATAAAACGGCCAGGATTTTGGTTGCTCGGAGGCTGGCGGATGTTGGCCGACAGGAGAGATGGGCCAAGCTATGTGCTAGTACGGTTCATGGCCCCCAGAAGTATCTCCTAGTTGAGAACGGACAACCAAGGGCATATCTTGATTATGGCCTTTTGATACTTAAAAAAAGGCTCTTCTTCCTGGCACAGGTTAATTATTTTCCCTCGGCAGTTACGATGGGGAGATACCAGGGGATACCTTTGGCTGAGTGTTTTTGCCACTGCCCTTTGATGCAGGTCGAGTCCCTGCCCCATATTGTACTGGATTGCTCAGATTATGAGGTCCTTCACCAGAAATTAATATTCCCGTTGGTCAGAGGAATTATGGGGCAGCCTCGAGAGGTTATTATGCTAAAGTTATTTGGCGACACATCCAAGGAAATTACAGGGAAGGTGTCGCAATTTTTATTTTCTGTGTATATTATTAAACAGTGTTAGATGAACACATTATTTAAATGTTCCTCTTTTTTAAAGTTATTATTATACTATGTGACAGTTATTATTGTATGTATAGGCAGTTCTGAATTCAACACATGGCTTGGATTTTGGCTTTGTATAGATACAGGGTCTTAGTGGAAGCTATTGGTTAGCTCTTACTTAAAGCCTCAAATGGGGAAGCCTAAGGGGACTTGTGCACAGGAGGGGCTAAGTGTGTTGCTGCAAGCCCCGTGAAGGGTAAGGCATTTGGTTACCCTTTTCTTTTAATTTATTCTGTGTGTTGGGTTTTTATATGCTATCTTATTTCTGTTGCAATGTGTATCTTTAATTTTTTTATTTATTTATCCATTGTTACAGCCTATGGCTAAACAATAAATCAAATTTGATCTAGTTTGATCTATAAAGAACAGTCCCATCCAGACCCCACAGGGCACGCAGCAGTCTCAACAGCAGCCCATGGTCCACGGTGTCAAAAGTGGCCGAGAGATCTAGCAGGTTGAGAAATGTAGAACATCCTGTGTCCATCTCCCGGCAGAGATCGTCAACCAAGGCCACCAATGCTGTCTCAGTGCCATAGTCGGGGCGGAACCCAGATTGAAAAGGGTCCAGGAAACCGATGCTATCTAGATGCACCTGGAGCTGGATCGCCACCGCCTGCTCAATAACCTTCCCTAAAAAGGGGAGGTTAGAGACGGTTCGGTAACTGGCGAGCGCATCCACGTCCAAGGATGGTTTCTTCAGCAGGGGGTGCACCACAGCCACGCGACAACCTCCCCTGCTGCAAGGACGCGTTCACCACCCCCGTCCCCAACGTCTACCTGGAGGCTTTCACCAACCAGGACGGGCATGGATCAAGTTATGGTAACACCTGGCTTAGCTATCCTTAAAGGTACAGTCTGTGATAGCTAGTACATGCTGTGTGGAGGTAATGCTAGCTTACCCTGTGGTACAGCAGCTATCTCTGTCTGTGGAAGGGGTGAAACCTAACACAACCATACTCCCCAAAGTATGGAAATTGTAAGTTAAGGCTCCTACCTCAACTTGCACACCAGTAAGCAGTAAAAACATTATACAGTCTCACCTATTGTGTTCACTTGCAGCTTAGGATCAAAGCACCTGCATTTTGTCTTAGTCTTTCAGCCTACTCTATAGGTTGGGGGCAATACTGAAGCAATCAAAGAAAAAGTAGAAAGTAGTAACTACTCTTTGGTTGCACTTTTTACTGTTGGGATTGTAGCATTGTAAGGTTACAGCAAGGGTGAGAAATGTTCCTGCTATTACTAATTGGCATACTTGGTTTTTTGCATTTGTATTTTTATTTCATATGTTACTGCTTCATTACAAGGAGTAGTTTAAGTTTGAGCATCTATCCACTAAGGGTGGGACTACCGGATCTTCCGGTATCCGATTATGCCGGTACTGAGCGTACCGGCATTATCGGATTCAACCCAGTAATCCGGCCCGTTCCCAGATTCCCGGTACCGGATTATTTTTTTTTACATTGAGGCCATTCAAATGAATGGCCGCAATGTAAAAACCCCCCACAAAAAACCCGTGTTTCCCTCCCCGAGTCCAGACTGTGCGGGTGGAAGGGGGGACACCCCCCACCCACCCTGCCCAGCCTGGATTTAAACAACAACAAAAAATTCCCCTAAGTGTCCCCTACTGCGGCTCCGGGCCGCTGCCGGCAACCCAGAGCCAGCGCACCAGCACCAGCGGCCGTCCCAGCAGCAGTCGGTAAGTATAAGTACCTGTACTGTATGATCCCTGGGGTGTGTGGGGGGTTTAACACCCCCACCCCACACCACGGATCACCCTACTTCCAAGTTCCCACTGGGATCGCCTACCTTCCTTGAGCTCCGGGTTGTGGCGGCGGTCCGGCGGCCTCAGCACCGGCTGTGGCTGCCAGCTTCAGACGCTAGTAGGCCTTCCGGGGAACTTCCAGGGACAGTGCCCCATTGAAATCAATGGAATAAATCCGGTACTGGTATACCGGATTTAATCCGGGAATCCGGTTTTTTGAACCGACAACCTCCCCTGCTGCAAGGACGCGTTCACCACCCCCGTCCCCAACGTCTACCTGGAGGCTTTCACCAACCAGGACGGGCATGGATCAAGTTCGCAACAGGTGGCCCTCACAGACCCCAAGACATGCACCGCATCGGCCGGCATCACTTCCTTAAACTCCCTCCACAAAACTGGACCAGACGGGGCCTCCATCACCTCGCGCTCTCCCCCTACTGCCCCTAATCCAGTCTGACTCATGCCATTGAGTGTGGGCGTGCAGCTCTGGAGCAACTGTCCCACGTACATGACTCCTTAGCGGAGCAGCATCATGACCTAGGATGTCATCAGGCAGAGAACACGGCCTACTGTGCCTACATGAGGCAGACAAGGCAGGCCAACGTTGCGTTCTGCCAGGACCTGATGAAGCATACTCGGGGCGGGGTAGCTCTGTGGCTGGATGCTGCTCGGGCTGCTGGTGTGCAGGTGCCCCCACAGCCAGACCTCCCACCACTACCAGCACTGCCACTCAGGTTTCCTAAGGGATATCTGCCCCTGCTGGGGACCATGGTGAGGGGGTCTTCTGCTTCTCCTGCTGTGGCGGATGTCAGTGCCTCCTCCCCTTTCTCTACCAATTCATCTGAGACTGGCAGCCAGAAGAATTGATGATTGCAGGGATGATGAGGGTTCCTCCTTGCCCAATCTCCTCTGATTTTGGGTTAGGTAGGGAGTTCTTAGTATTACTTTAGTTAAGGAAGCAGTAGTCATACAGAATTAGTTAGGTAGTTGTAGGTTAGGTATTTGTTATAGAACCACCCTCCCCTCATGGACTGGTACCTTGTGGTTGTGGAAGCTTAGTCCCTCTGTCTTGTACAGTCTCAAAAAACTCTTCATGGCATCATCTTTAACAGAGGGGAAAGCAAAGCCAGTCCCAACTGAGTAACCCCTGCCCCCCCCCCCCTCAAAAGCTCAGGCTAGAAGGTCCTCTAATTGCATTAGCCACCCTGCCGCAGCCGTGCAACTTATGTGATCTCATTTGATATGCCACATGCAGCAGCTAGAGAGTGGCCTGCTGTGGGCAGGGGCAGTGTGTGAGATATCCTACTAAAAATTCCTTCCTTCTCTGAAACGGAGCAGCACGCAGTACAGAATGCACATACAGTCAAGTTAGCAATGTTGCCACGTCGGGCAGGGGCTATGTGGTTCTTGGACACCCCTGCCTACTTACTCCTAACCAGGGGGCACCCACAGCAGTCTGCCAAGAAATGATGAACACAGCCAGCTTGCAATGCCCCTCTGACCAGGGGCACTGCATGATCTAATGAAAATCTAGATATGGCACCTAAAATTCCTCCCTCCTCTATTAGCCAGGCATAGAGATCTCTCCGCTTCATGGTGCTGGCAGCAGCAATGTACCACCCCACGTCCCAGGGGCACCCTCTTGTTTGAAAAATAAAAAAGGCATGGCATTTGTACTGTGGCAAAATTTGAACAGACCAGGGAATGGGAGAGCCAGATAGAGAGATTCCTCTGACTCATCATGCTGGCAGCAGCAATGTGGCACCCAATTTTAAAAAAAATCTTTTGTTAAAAGCATGGCATGGAAAAGAAATGCAACCCCCATCGGCCAGCATTGACCCTATGGACAGGTGGGCCATGCCAAACCATGCCATGCCATGCGATGTGGGCACCCTCCCCCCCCCAACAATGACTTACAGATCAGCAGCAGTGTAGTACGCAGCCAAATTTACCGAGAAGAATGTAAAATGGCTGTGTTGTGCAGGTACTTTTAGTTTTTGCCCTGCAAAGCTGCAACATGCAGCAAGCCAATTAAAACTTGCCATGATCTGCCTTACCCCATGACTCAACTGTCACCTCCCATAACCCTCTCCACATGGATAACCCATGGAACCCTGCACCACATGGATATTCTAATGTGGTCATGTTTATAACATAGGTGATGTATGGGAAAGGTACGAAGAGCTGTGCCGAGAAATGGGTGCTGATGTGCCTCAAAAAATACAATTCCAGAAAAACTACATTCTATTCAGAAGCCCAGACGAAACCTAGAACAAAAACCAGCTATGCCCAGCCTCTGTTGAAATAAAGCCCCTTTAATTTAACCAGGTAAACAAAAAGAAAGCATAACAGAAGAAAGCCTAACCAAATCATCTCGGGGAGGTATGTTCTCAGCTGAGTCAGATATTACTGATGAAGAACATGCTACATCCACCCTTCCTGAAATCAACATGTACCAAAAAATTTGTTCAAGTTGCCCTCAGAATCTGGCAGGATCTTCAGAATGCCCCAGGATATTCCAGCATATGGCATAGCATTGACCAGGAATATGTTGCTTGGGTTGTGCTCATGTAGAGACTGCTTAACGCTGCAGGTGCTGGTTGAATGATACAGATGCCTGATGGCCGAACACATGAGATCTCCCCTGTGCCACTATCCCTCGTGAAGGCTGGAAGACAGATGAATAACAAAGGCAGACCTAATCCACATTCTTACTACTGGAGTGGACACTACACACGAGGTTCCACATTCTGATCTGAAAGCACTAATTCAAGCCATAGGGAAGCCTCATGAATGTCAGAAATTTGGTGAGTAGCCTGATGTATTCTTTCAGTCTGTAGTACAACACTCTGGTGAGCATACAACCAGAGTGAACGTCATCTTTGATCAGTACACTGGAGTCTACTCTACCAAGGCTGCCACCCGATCCAAGCGAATGGGACAGAACAGGCCAATAGGAAAGCGCACTGATGGGCCTGATATGTAGCTATCGCAGGTGTGGAGTCAATTCATTGCCCTGGATGGAAACAAAGCTCTTGATGTCCTCATGATGAGAGGAGTAGAGTTGCAACAGCAATATGAGTTGATGACTGCTAGTGGCTTCACTGAAGCCAACAAGGGATGACCAACTAGGAGAGATTGCCTCAATCTTCATGGAAATTATGAGGAAGCTGACACAAGATTGATCCTTCATGCTTTTGAGGCAGTTGAAAGAGGTTATGAACAAGTTGTAGTCATCTTCACAGATAAGATGTTATGCTTCTGCTGTTGCACTTCCTGAGCACAAAGGTGCTCCCCTGTGGGGTCCCTCAGACTTCTATTCTGTCTCCCCTCTTGTCCAATGTGTATGTGAGGCCACTAGGCGAGGTCCTTTGGAGGTTTGGGGTGAAGTGCTATCAGTACGCTGATGACATTCAGCTCTACCTCTCTTTTTCATCTGACCCAGGACCTGCACTTACCCAATGCCTGGCTGCTGTCGGGGACTGGATGAGGATGAGTTGATTGAAACTGAATCCAGAGAAGAATGAGGTGCTGATGGTTGGCCAACCTTGTGACCTGGAGGGAACTGGGACTCCTCTTACTGGTGGAGTCCAGTCCCCTCTGGTCGATCAGGTTCGCAGCCTTGGAGTGCTTCTGGACCCCTTGCTGCGCCTGGATTGTATGGTTGCAGCAGTGGTCAGGAGCACTTTTCACCAACTTTATCTGGTGAGGAGACTGAGGCCTTTTCTTTTTGACTCTGATCTGGCCACTGTCATCATCAATGCTTTCATCACCTCAAGGCTGGATTACTGCAATGAGCTCTATGTGGGGCTGCCCTTACTGATTGTTCAGAAGCTGAAGCTGGTGCAGAATGCAGTGGCTTGCCTTCTTTTGGGGGCAGCTCACTGAGAGCACATTACACTGGTGCTCTGAAGTCTGCACTAGCTGCCTATAGCTTTCCTGATGCAATTAGAGGTGCTGGTTTTGACCATTAAAGCCCAAACAGTCTGGGCCCCACATATCTGAAAGACTGCCTTTTCTTCCATGTCCCACTGCAGCTCCTGCAATTGGCTGGGGTTGCCTGCCTGTGGTACAGTCCGTCAGTCTTGTTCATACAACAAGGGCTCTCAGAGGGCGTTCTCGGTTGCTGCAGAACTCCCTTCCACCGGAGGTTCATTTGAGCTTGAGACTCAGCATCTTCCAGAGGTGGTGCAAGACATTTTTTGTTTATAAAGGCATTTGGTGGGCGAGGATAGGGACGTGGACAGGGATTTGTTGGGAGGTCAGGGTTGGAGTGAGTGGTTTTAGGACAAGGGTAAGAATGTTAAGGTTATTTAATTGTATTTTGTTTTTATCATTGTAAGCTAACCTGAGCCTTTTGGAAAGGGTGGGTATAAATTTAAATAAATAAAACAATAAAACAATAAAATGGGGTATAAGTTTAAATGAATAAAATCATAAAATGGCTGCCCGTCATAGCAGGGGGTGCAGGACCAGCCAGCTGCAGGTTTGTTTTTCTACCTGCCCTCAGCCATGGTTTTTCTAGAGCTAAAAGTTGCCCTCGCAATTCTCAGAATTGGCTTCTTAATGAAAATTTCAGAATCTTGTGAGAATCAGGCTTCTCGCCAGCTTCTCAAAAATGGCCGCTGGGCGGTTGTGCACGCGAATGTTTGCAGTGGCCATTTTGTGCATGCACAGAATATTTGGGTTTTTTCTAGAAACCACAGAAATGCTTTGTGCATGCAAAAAATGGCCAGTGGGGGGTGGGTAAAAGGTGGGGAATGCAGATGTGCAGAATGGCCACACTATTCTTTGGGATTCTCAAGAATCTCGAAAAACTCAGCAAGAACGTGCAATATCTCGCCGGGGCTGTGAAAATCTCATGCACTCTTGCAAGAATGCTCATGTATTCATGTTTCACCCCTAGTTTGTTCTGGCCATGTAAACCCATCAGGCCTGCATACGTGTACAAAATCAGAAATCAAGATGAAGTTAGATCATTGGCTAATAAATCTAACATTACACAGCCTGAATTAGAGTGCAAGATATCTGCTAGAGTTACTACTAGCTGTATATTTGACAAAACCATCTCCAAGCCAGTATAGCATGTTCTTTCAGGGACCAAATCTCGATTAAAAATACAGTTCAGTGCATGAACCACTCCCAGAGTCCACAGCTCCTAATGTGTATTGGCTACCTGTGGATTTCTGAGTACAGTTAAACATTTTAATTTTGACCTATACTATTAATTTGGAATTTGGTTACTTTGGACACTATCTACTATGCCACAATTATTTGCACAATGCAGACAATCAAAGGTGTGTGCCATAACTATAAAAATAGGATGTTACTGAAAGGGTATTTTCTCTGACAAATCCTCAACTTTGGAGCTAGCTCATTCAGTGCAAGGCACATGTCAAAATCCATCTTTTTAGAAAACTCTTTGGAGATCAGATGGGAGCAATAGATTGCATGAAATAATCGGACACATCAGATGCAGTATTCTCCTACAGCGCTCTGTTTCAGGCTGAATCAGCTATGTAAAATATATACAAATAATTGTTATATTGCAGCGTACTATTTATACCCAGATTACAGAAGTGTAAAGAGCACTAAGACAAAATAGCAGACTTGTAACCAAAATTATATAAGGCAGAAATGGCACACAGAACTCCTTTTGGGGGAAAGTTTGTGCAATTACAACAAACGAGATATGTCCCCTGCTCTTCTCAAGGGAGAATGTCTTTCATATAATTGTATTATCTTTAATTGCACTCTTTTATTTTTAAATAGTTACTACTGCAAATTGAAACTCTGCATCTGTTTTTTTAATCTTTGTAGGAAGCTCCTTGTACGAGTAGTGCTTCCCTGGGAACAGACTCATAATTGGTTTCAATGAACACATTTCATGTTTTCTTTTACAACATGAGAAACTGGCAAAAGAACATTTAAGTGCGATTTCCATTTCATGACAGAACAAAGGTTGTAATGGGAAGCAGCCCATTCCTATCCAGTACTAAATTTATATTTTGTTATACTATATTTATATGATTTTAAATGATTTCTTTAAAATGGCAACTTCTGATCAGGTCTATTCCCTTTGGCTTTTGAAATAGCAACTGAATTTAGTATAACTTTAGAGTTCCATTTATACGATTATTTTAACTTCCTTATTCATGTGAAAACATATAACGATAGCAGCACTGATTGCTCTAATCAAGTCAATACATTGAGTACTATATACCCAATAAAATACCAAATATTGCCACAAGGTTATTGGGACCCAGTTCTTACAGACAGACAAGTTATTCTTTATTGTACAGCTTCTCAGTCTCGATTTCCAGATATAGAAGTGTGTGCAATATAATCAGTTCATCCTTGGGCTTGCCCTTCCCAGAATTCACCCCTCTGTTGACCACCGTGATACTTTCCCCTCCAACTGGGAAGGCGGAACATGCAGCCTCTTCTGACCCTGAAGCTAATAAGAGTTTTAAAGACAAGAAGGAACCTTTCAACTTGTTTAGTCTGCAATGAAGTGAGTTAAAACAATAGATGAGCTTCACCTCCCTTGTCTTCCACTCCTCAGCATCAACATAACAGCCTTTCGGCAGCATGCCTTTCATGTCAAATGGGTAGTGACAACTAAGGCTGAAGGTTTCCCCAACTAGTGACCTTTGTGTCTTGGTTAAAAGTGAATCTCTGCAGATTTGGTCTAGATTTTATTAATTTCTGCTCTCCACTTGGCTCAGGTGTACAGCGATAGTCCACTATTATATCTCCTGCAAGGTAGTGAATGGAGTCACTGATGATCAGTTGAATTGCAGCTAAAGACTGTTTTGGCATTGAATATGTAGTTACATTTGGAAAGTGACAAAGTACATGTTCTCATGCACTGGGTGCCACAGATAGCAAATATAATATAATCATACAGCTCACATTTTCCAAAATTCTATGCAGCTATGGAGGGAGATGTTATTGTTAAATCCTTTGCTGCCATAACTTTTTTTCAGATTGAAATCTCCACTTTTTTTTTTTATTAAAATCTCAGAAGAGATGCTTTCTGCACCTGCAGCATATCTTTTTTTGGTTCAAGTAAAGCATTTTAACTATTTTCAGACAGCCTATTTGACTGAAAAATCTAATATGAATTTTACATGTATAATCTGGTAGTTACTTTCAGTTTTTACTATATTGCAAAAATTATCAACGTTAGGATTGGCCCCGTCACGGAATTACCAACTGATCCCCCACCGTGATAAGAATGGCACGGCCAACAGACGTGCCAGCTGTTCCCGGCGGGGAATCGGGGGAGGGTGTGGGGCTGCGCGGCTCAATGTGCGGCCGCACAGTCCCACCCCCCACATGCTCCCTAGGCTGCCCACCCCCTGGGAGATGGGCGGGTGCCACGGCCAATGCGGCTGCAGCGCCCCGCCCCCCGGGGCATTGACCATGGCCCGGAATCAGCAGCGGGCACGGCCACTGCTTCCGGGATGTGGTATGGGGACAGATGTGAGGATCCCGTTGATCATGGGCAGGAATCTCATTGACCACGCAAACGGCCACAGTCCGGGCAGGAGGGCCGTTTGCTTGGTCAATGAGATTCCCGCCCGTGATTCATGGGGGTGAACATCTGGCAGGAATCACCTGACGGGCCAACAGATGTTAGGGTCCCTTGCTCACCATGTGGGTATTCACCGTGGTTGAGCGTGGGATCGTAATGTCTGAAAATACCCATTGTATCCAAAGTGGTTTTGAACCTCTTACATGCCCCATGAACTTAGGCTGCTTGCCCATGTTACTTGACCCAGCAAACCTCCTGGTGCAGAATCTCACGGCTGGGAATCTTCCGCTTATCTCTCAATGTGGGTGCCGGAGTAAAAACGTCATCAGCTAGGTCCTGCAGCATTTTATCGTACAAATCACAGGGCTGGATTTTGAGCCCTGTCTTTCATAAGAGGAAATGCCGCAGGACCTGGATGATGACATTTTTATCCCTGTGCCTACGTTCAGAGATACATGGAGAAGATTGCCCGACATGAGATTCCACACCGGGAGTTTTCCGGGCCAGGTAACGTGGGCAAACAGCCTTAAACAGAACCCTAGAGGTTCTGCAGTAAGCAAAGGGGCTGAGCCAAAGAATACAATAATTGAAAATGGGCATTATGTGAACTGGAATAAATTAATGTGGTGTAGTGGACAGAGAGCCAGTGTGGGGTAGTGGGTAAAGTGCTGGACTTGGGCCTGGGAAGAAATGTTTGAATCCTGCCCTAGACATGAACTCATTGGGTGGCCTTAGGCAAGTCACAACCTCTTGGCCTTAGTTCCCACATCTGTAAAATGAGAACGTGCATGTGTCTGTCTTTCCCTGTGTTCCTCCCACCCTTGTCATCTTAGATTGTAAGCCTGGATCTAGATTCTAAGATTGGGCAG
Organism: Sphenodon punctatus; assembly: GCA_003113815.1. NCBI lineage: Eukaryota > Metazoa > Chordata > Lepidosauria > Sphenodontia > Sphenodontidae > Sphenodon > Sphenodon punctatus. The sequence goes on along the minus strand of QEPC01007842.1, from coordinate 977,247 downwards.
GGACCTGTCTTTGAAAATCTGTGATTGTAAAGCACTGCATACGCCTAGTAGTGTTATAGAAATGGTAAGTAGTAGTAACTCCTTGAGCCTAGGGGGGAGGGCAAGGGGAAGAGCCCGCCTGAGGCAAGGGAGCTAACTGTCAAGTAAGCACAGGGATAAAGGGGGGGGGG
>QEPC01007842.1:948143-966038 GCA_003113815.1 Sphenodon punctatus | reverse complement strand
TTGTGAGAATGTTGAGAGCCATCTCGAAGAACCTTCTTTACAAGGTAGCAACCTTCTGATCAGCACATGGGCAGGAGCTGTTTGTAAACAAACAGCCTTATCTCACAGCCCGATCGCTGTCCCAGCACTACTAGGAGGGAGAGTCAGGTAAGCCCCCCCCCCCCCAACCCGACCCAACCCGACAGGGGTCAGGACCAACAATTATTATTATTATTTTTGTTAAGAATAATTTTTAAAAAGACAGCATGACGGCCCCCAGCCCAGCCGGCCCATCGGGAATCCTCCCGGTGCATTCAATGGCCAATCCGCCCCTGATGATGAGCAGCGTTTGCTCCGCAAGGACCTGGGCCCATGCAGAATCTGGGCCCGCATGACCCAGACCAGGGGCGGGGAACTCAAAGCCCTGCAGGGGGTCTGGAAGTGGGGGCAGCTCATCCCTCTTGCAGGTTCCCTTCCGGGAGCTTCCAATCACTTCCCCGTCACCAGCCTGGGATAGAGCCGCAAAGCGATTCAATAGAGGAAGGTCAGGGGACAGCAGCGCCTCATCGTGTGACGGAGGCTCCACACTTTTCCTGGGGCGCAAGAAAATATCCAATTTGAGCTGCTTTCTGGGAGGAACCACCAGACCCTCCTCTGGGGTCCTTCGGCGCTGCCTCATAGGCATCAGGCTGGGAGAGCGTCCTCACAGGCGGCCACCTCCACCTCGGCCCCTTCGCCAAAGGCCGCGCGTACAAGGGCGCACCCTTGTGCGCTCAGCCCTTTGGCGTGCTGCCCGGTGCGGGCCTCTGGCGCTGCCGTCGGCTGCTGCAGCTCTTGTAGTGGCCGAGGGTAGCGTGCTCCGCCCCTGCCGGCTCGCTGTCCTGTCTCCAATCAGCCGCTTATTCCTCTGTGCTGGCCCCTCTCAGCTTCACGAACTGCCGTCAGCTACTGCAGCTCTTGTAGCGGCCAGGGGTAGCGTGCTCCATGGGCAGGACAAACTTTCTCCTAGGATATTACTGGGTACCCATATATGCCATATGACCAGGCCATGTATTTGTTCCTAAAGTCCTTAAGGAGTAGTGTGATACATATTGGAATACATTAGCTGCAGAGTATCAATACATCAATTATACAGACATACAGACATTTCAATTGACCACGTTGTCTCCCAAATTACAATTAATTCCATCTTTGAGAAAGTTGCCACTTATGTGGATTCGTTTCTCAAAACCTTTGTACCATTGATTAAGACTTATGTAAGAGACTCAATGCACTTTCTGAATTTGATTCAACAGGTACATCTCTCAGGAACTAACCATTGGCTAATTACTATGGATGTGGAATCACTTTATACTAATATTCCACAAGGTGAGGCACTCATAGTATTAGAAAATATATAGAATTCTAGGGAAGGAATTTATTCTCCCCCTACTCAATTTTTAATAGAGCTGGCGGAATTTACCCTCACTAAATTATTTCAGGTTCGATGAGGACCTTTATCAACAGATTAGTGGTACAGCTATGGGTTGCAGATTTGCACCAGAATTAGCTAACCTATTTATGGCTGCATTTGAAGAACAGTTTATTTGTTCTGCCATACGTAATTCCTTCATAAATAACATGCTTTTTGTTAGAAGGTATTTAGATGACCTGTTCTTCATCTGGGAAGGGGAGGAGTCCAGTATATTAGAATTCCATAAGTATCTGAATGACCAACACCCGAGGATAAAATTTACCTTGCAATATAGTCAGACCTCTATCTCATTTCTGGATGTAAGGGTGGAAATAGTACAGAATTCTATTCAAACAACTCTGTACAAGAAAAAGACAGATGTGAATTCCACCCTGAGGTTTGATAGTTATCATCCTGTACATGTGAGGAGAAATATACCTGTAGGTCAATATATGAGGGTGAGAAGGAATAATTCTTCCATTTTTGCCTTCAAAAAACAATCTTGGATTTTAACGAATAACTTACTGCAACGGGGCTACCCTAGAGATCTATTACAGAAGTCCTATTACAGAGCACTTTATACTGACCGGGCCACCCTTTTTGTCCCTAAAAACAGGACATTGGAACAGGGCCGTATGATTATCACTATGGATTATAGCCCGGGGGCTCAGGTGATTAAGAAACATATACTAGACAATTGGCATCTCCTTAAGGATATCCCTCCCTGTAGTCAATATTCCCTATTCTCATATAGGAGAACTAAGAACTTGGGGGACTATTTGGTCCACAGTGCTTTTGATACAGGGGACTCTAATAAGAATAGGGCCAGAACGGGGGACAATTTTAAATGCTTCAACTGTAGCGTCTGCCACCTAAATATGACCAACAGGGTTTTCTCTTCACCTTACCTCAAGTATGATTATATTATTCGGCATAGATTCACATGCCAAAGTCCAAGAGTCATCTATATTATTCAGTGTGCTTGTGGTCTCAACTATGTTGGCAAAACCATTAGACCAATTAAGGACAGGATCATTGAACACCGATCCAACATCAGATGCAAAAAATTGCTGGAGCCTTTAGTACAGCACTTTATGGATTTCCAACACTCTGAAAATGATCTGTCCTTTTGTTGTGTAGAGACTCATCAATCTGAGAGAGAATTATTAAAATTGGAAGCTAGATGGATCTTGAGATTGAAGTCTTTGACACCGATTGGACTAAATGAGGGCATTGATTGGGGTAGAATTATTTGCTAAAAAATGTTATATGCTCAGTCAGTGACTTATTATTTTCAACTATGGGTTAAAATATCTTTGCTCGGTTTATTATCCATTTTGGTGGTATTTTTACAATGGGTTTGCCAGTCTCTTGTTATAATGTACAGAGACTCCCTCCTTATGTTATTCTAAGTGGTAAAAACAATGTTAATTCTGTATTTTTCTTCAAAGGAGATTGATCTATGGTCGTTTTATACAGGGTTCAGGGCGGGGTATTCGCTCCAACAGGTTTTTTGTTGACCCCATGTTTACTGCAGGAGAGCTTATCTGACTTAGAAGCGTCCCTGCACTGGAATTGACAACTCTCTCATCTACAGACATGGATTTTGGATTGAAAATGAAGGATGTAAGGAACAAGAGGAGCTTACAGTTTGGAAGTGACACTTAAGAACAATGAGCTTCTTCATGATGAGTTGGGTTGGGATTTCTCTCTCCTTTGGAGAGGACTTCCCCAATGCATTACAGCTTGGGTTCATAAAGCTTTGTAGGACTTTGCAAATTCATTTGAACTATGTGGTTCAAGCAGAGGCATTATAGTGCAATTACACCATATGGCAGTACTTATGGTGATGAGTTAAATAGCCTGATTTGCTACAGGGACAGCTATTGGGCTGCTGAGTACCTGCCTGGAGACTTCCATTGTTGCGGTGCATCAGAGCAGGAGGGTGAGTCTTTCGCTGGAGGTTTGGGGCTATTGGTTGATTTAAGTTTCCCTAGGGAATTCTTCACTTCTGTATAGGCTGCTTATTTGCTTATTTCATCTGCCCCCTCCAGGCCTATTTTTTGATGATTCAACTGGAAAACAGATGGTTATAGAAGATAAACCATAATTTTAAGTGGTATACCATTTGGATGAGAGATAATGAATGGATAACTGCATAAATGATTTAAATATGCTTTATTATTGCAACAGATTAACCCCAAGCTCTGATGCCACGCTGTGTGCTGTTGAAAACGACTCATAATAAGGGGGTCAGAAACCCAATTGTGTTCAGCACAACCTATTCTGTTTAGCTCATATGAATCTCCTTTAAAACTGAGTTAATTTGGGATACAATGTGGTCAATTGGAATGTCTGTATAATTGATATATTGATACTCTGCAGCTAATGTATTCCGATATGTATCACTCTACTCCTTAAGGACTTTTGGGACAAATACATGACCTGGTCATATGGCATATGTGGGTACCCAGTAACATCCTAGGAGCATGTTTGTACTGCCTTAGTAGTAAAGGTTGGTAATGTTAAGCCTCTGCTTGTTTCTGGAGTTTTTCCAATCTTGGTGTTAATTGATTTCTAAGTGGATTGGGTTTTGTTTATGTTTTGGACCTTTTTGTGTTAGAGTAGCGTGCTCTGCCCCTGCCGGCTCGGTGTCCTGTCTCCAATCAGTCGCTTATTCCTCTGTGCCGGCCCCTCTCAGCTCCACGAACTGCCATCGGCTATTGCAGCTCTTGTAGCGGCCGGGGGTAGCATGCTCCGCCCCTGCCAGCTCAGTGTCCTGTCTCCAATCAGCCACTTATTCCTCTGTGCCGGCCCCTCTCCAATATGATATAAAATCATGTGTAGCATGGAACAAGTTAATAGGGAGTTGTTATTTACTCTGTCACCGTAACATGATCAGGTACATTTAGTCTGGCTAACGTGGATTTTATTATTAGTTATTCCTGTTACTCAGAGGTTTTTTTGGAAGTGGGCTGGACAATGTACTTGTTACGGATAGTTATTGTTTTATTTGATATTTCGTTGGATTTTATTCTAATCTACCTTGTTTTTGTAATTGTATATGCATTTTGGCTATGGTGAAGGCTAAGCCTACTAAACTAAACTAAACTACTCTCTCAACTAGTACTAGAACTAAGGGACATTCCAAGAAATTAATTGGCAGCAGAATGAAAACAAACAAAAAGAAGTATTTTTTCACTCAATGCACAATTAACTTCTGGAACTTGTCGCCAGAGGATCTGGTTGAGGCAAGTAGCATAGCTGGGTTTTAAAAAGGATTTAAAAACAGGTAAGTACTTAGAGGATGGGTTCATTAGGGCGTCCTCCTTGAGGGGTGTTGACCATGAGGAGAGTGTTTTTGGTGGCCGCACCATGGCTGTGCAACTCCCTCTTGTTGGAGGTCCACCTGTCCTCAGACCTCCCCTTGTTCCGTAGACAGTGTAAGACCTGGGTGTTCTGCCAGGCTTTGGGGAGGGAGATGGGTGATGGGTTTGGGTGGGGTGGGGTGGGATGGTGTGTTTTTGCTTTGCCAGGGTTTTAAATGTTTTATGATTTTAACTGTTTTATTAATGGTTTTTATGATGCTGTGAGCTGCCCTGAGATGTGTGAGCAGGAGAGGGTGGCATAGAAATGTGATAAAATAAATAAATATGTACTATAAGACTCTGCAGCAGCAATATGATAATACTCTTATAGATCTTCAGTAATGCAAGAGTGATGTGCAAACTCATAGTGCCATCTCAGATTTTATCACACAGATTGCAATTCAGACCTTTTTATGGTTGAAGGATCTACATCTGCCAGATCTTCCTCCCACACTGTAGGTAAAAGAAGGATGTCAAGCAGCAGATAGTAGGAGCAGAAGCAGGAGGGGAGCAGTGCTAAAGGTAATAAAAGCATGGAATGAGAGTGTGGAGTTTTCCCAGGAGGCCATAAAGCCTAAACCACAAAGGTTTGATAAATATCCCAGGCTCATTCACAGGAGTTAATTGCATTCCAAAGAAAGCCCTAATGTTCATAAGAATGGTACTGGAGGATGCCTCTACTGGAAGCTTCATTACTTTAGAAGATCTCACATATAACAAACAGTACAAAAAACCTTTAGCTGTATTGAGTATAACACACCTACTAAGATTCGACAGCATAAAGAGAGTGAGGAAGCCAACAGTAGAGGTAAAAAATTGATTGACAAAATGCATAGGCTCAGAATAAGTGTATCTTATGAAAGACTACAACAGGAATCACCAGTGCTTAATGTGAACACTACCACCAGGAAGGGGGACTTGTTTGTCCACCTGTACCACAATGTATTCACTTGTGCTGCAATTGATAATATAGATCACAACACCACCTCCAGTACATTTGTGGACTCCCTTCCATGGCTCGAGTATCTCCTTTATACAACACCCAGTTGAAAATGTTACTGTGACATAAGAACATAAGTAGTGCCATACTGAGTCAGACCAATGGGTCATCAAGTCCAGCATCCTGTCCTCCGACAGTGGCCAAAATTGATCACATGGACGAAGAACCAACAGTCACAATGGGCAATCCATTCTCCATTGTTCGCTCCCAGCTCCAGACAGTAAGAAGTTCATCCCGTAAGCTACTTGGTTAATAGCCATTAATGAACCTACTCTCCCAAGAATTTATCCAGTCCTTTTTAAAACCCAGCTATACTACTGGCTTTGACAACATCCTCTGGCAACAAATTCCATAAGTTAATTATGTGTTGAGTGAAAAAGTACTTACTTTTATTTGTTTTAAATCTGCCGGCAGCTAGTTTCATGGGGTGTCCCCTAGTTCTAGTACTATCTGAGAGGGTAAATAACCATTCCCTATCTACATGCAGTCATACAGTCTCAAATCCGAAGGCCACCCAACAGATAAAAGCGCAACTGTCCTGCCAGATTCATACACAAGCCTTCCTCCTACCCTGAAACATTAATGTGATACCCCTGTATCAACAGTTAATTATGTCATCACTGATACACATTTTCAACCACACCAAGAAATGAGGAATTGGTTTGAATATATCCGATGCACAGTTCAAGATGATGATGAAACCCTCTCCTGGGCAGTCTTCCATTCCCATCAAGAGAATCCTGAAGCGTATAAAGTAAAATGCACCTCAGTTCTGCTTCCACTTTTGAAGGAGGAAATACGTAGTACGTCATACCATGGACATAATTATGAGTATTATTAAAAAGGTTAATCCGAACCACACTGCAGTTATAACAGCAGGCCAGCTAGTATATGCCATTGCAAAGCAAGTTCAGTGGATGTATCCCAAAACCTATGGAGAAGGGAAATTATTTTTCATGCTATCCCACACATAGAAATGGCAGTGATTGTGATGATTGGTAAATGGCTAGCGGGTAGTGGCCACAATGAAAATTTGGTGAAAGCAGTTATTAGAACATCAGGAAGAGCAGAAAGCATTCTTAAGTCATCCCATGTAAAAAGAAGTTGGTACGCACACGAGGTTAGTATTGCAGCCTTCCATATTCTTCAGAAAGAGGCATACACCAATGCAAAAAATTATGATTGCTGTGACAGGACGGAAGACTTTGAAGAGTGGGCTGAGAGAAGGCAACAGAAATCAGCTTAATTCAAATTCTGGAATATAACTCAAGAACTGGAAACACTTCTGCTGATGTTCATCAAAAACATTTGCCAGGCTAATTTTTTAGATTTGTGGCTACTCTCCAAAACATATGCCGCTGGATGTTTGTTCTTGACCATGTAAACTATGCAAGGTTGCTATCCATCTTTGCACACAGCCTTCAGCAGCTTCCTCACCTCCACCGTGATGTCCACAGCGAATTGATGAAAGGAAACTTTACAAGTTGGAAGACAACAAGGAACTTCTCATGCATGTCTCATGATCAAATTCATGAACAAAAAAACATACTGGTAAAAGCTAATGGCCCAACTCTTACACTGTTGACTAATGAGAGTGCATTACTGAGATGGATGATTGGTGGGCCAGAAATCACATGCATGATCTCAGTTTGAAGATATGATTAACTCTCGTGGAAATCAGCATAATGAAGACAGTACTGCTTTTGGCAAACAGTTCCGGACAAATGTTATCAGCCTAGTACAAGTGTTTGGAGAACATGGCAACCCTTTTGGAGATGAAGAACTTACTACATTCGATGATCAAAGAACAGTGATGAATGAAGAATTCGATCAATCTGTCATGAATGCTGCCACGACAGGAGATCAGCAGTTTGCATAATTCGTTCTGGATCGATTGATATTAGGGTAAGTATCGATTCATGATGTAATTAAACGAAATAGCCTTCCTCTATTCAGCAATCAAGAAGTACCATTGCTGTCAAAAGATAAACAGAAAATAATACACCTTAGAAAGGATTCAAGTCTGTTCTGTAAATTGTATGTCACCAGTCAAGTCAGAGATTGAGATGTCACCGATTTTTTTCCCCAAGGAAACAACTCATACCCACCATCTCTTTTGAACTTTGGAAAATTATGTAAGCCATCCAGTAAGTCTGACATTGTCTCTTGTGTTGCACATTTCTGTGAGTTCAACTGTGTTAAGTTATCTCAACAGTCACATACATCTGCTCTCATTGTTGATGAAGCTGCTCTTATTCACATGTTGACACCAGGCACCTCACGAACATTCGATCAGTACAGTTGAAGTGTTGTTGTACCATACGTCCAGTCATGGCTGAAAACGTTAGCTGGGTGGATGCGGCATTGGACCAGTACCTTAGTGGCTGTTTGAAATCTGACATGTGACACTCTTGAGGTTCAAGGCACAGAATAGCCATCAAATCAGGAGTGAGGATCCCAAAACATTTCAAGAAATTCCGCTTAGTAGACAAAAATAAAGAAGAACTTTTCAGCCTCCTAGCAAAGCATATAATTCTGCAGCCAACCCCAGGAAAGCAACTGTTCTGCACCTACAAAGATACAGTAATAACTTCAAATGAAGATGACTGCATCAATTCCATATCACCCTCATTGCATGAGGAAGCAGATGCATGGCTTCTGTTACACACATGGCATGCTGCGAAGAATGGTCACAAGAAAGTTATTATCAAAACTGTTGACTCTGATGTTGTTATAGCACTGTTTGGGTTCTCACGCATTCTAAATGTAGGAGAACTATGGATTGAGTATGGAGCTGGAAGCCAACTTCAGTATCTACCTATCCACCTGTTATATTCACACCTTCCTGCTGGTATGGCTGACTTGTTTCCCTTCTTCCATGCCTTCACAGGATGTGATGCAGTATCTACCTTTTCAGGCATAGAAAAAAAAACTGTGTGGAAAACATGGATGTAGTTTTGAGATGTCGATTCTGCTTTCCAAGAATGGTCCGATATTCCATCAACTATATCAACAAAATGCCCAGCATTTGCTTTAATTCAGCGTTTTGTAGTGTTAACGTATTATCCTGCTAGTGGAATAGGAAATGTCAATGAATGCAGACAAATCTTATTTACACAGAAGAACCAAACCACAGAAAACATTCTCTCAACATCGGACACATTGTTTCAGCTCTCAGAAAGAGCTCTGAACACCTGGAGGAATTGCTTGACCAGCAATTCACAGATCCAGAATCCATGTGACTGGGGATGGAAAACCAGTGATTGGTTAACAATATCAACCTCTATGGACAACACTTCTTGATGTAAGCACATGTTATCAAGAATTAGTGGTCTGTGTGTGTAAGAAAAGATGCATGAAATGTCGTTGTGTAAAGAGTGCACTTCGCTGTGCACTCCTGTTTTCCTGTTAAGGGCATTGCTCTTCAAATGATGAACATTAGATAAATTCTGAATACACGTGTTGTTTTCTTGCTATTTTTTCCTGCTGTTTGCTTTTACACATACGTTTTGTAAAAAAAATAATATTTGTGTGTATAACCACAAGTTGTAATTTTAGCAGGTAGCAGCGAAACACCACTCACTTAAAAATGCATTTCTTTATGAATGTTTATATGTGAAATAAATAAATGACTGTATTAGAAATAATAAATGTGGCTTGAAAAATCTCCCTCATTTATCCACTGTGCTATGTTAAATCATGTGAACATATCGGATGAGCCTATTACATACACAAAGGTGATATTTGGGGATGTTTTATGGTTGTTGTGGGGAGGGGTTACAGAGGGGGATATCTGTCTCTATAGTGCATCGTTTAGGAGTTTTGATATTTTTTAGCATTTTTTTTCTTTTTGGCATATGAATGTCATTGGAAATCCTATGTGGTAACTCGAATTTGTAAAAATTGATTCTGTGGGTTATTGGGGGGTTGAAGAGAGGACGATTGTTTACTGCAAAGCAATGTTTAGGCTCTATGGCCTCCTGGGGGACTTCCGCACTCGTATTCTGGGGGCCATTTTGGAGAGTGTCCCATATGCCTCACCTGGGCTGTGAGAGATAGTGGTTCCTGACTAGCTTCCAAACTTCCATATGCATACAACTTCCAGCTGCAATATGCAGTTGTTAGCCAGAAGTGAAATATTTTTGCACTAAGCTCCTGAACTACATGGCACTGAAACATGAACACCGAGGAAGGCTGAAGAGCACTAGATAGTTATCTTCCAATCACATAATCTTTGACAGCTTCTCTGCAAGCATTAAGTGGCAGGACAACATTGGCAATGAAGAAATTTGCCATCAGTCCAATATATACCTTCTTCACAACTGGTACAAGTTTCAGTAACTTACTTTGTAGACATTAAGAACGAACAATGAACAGATTCCATAATGCATTTATCATGAAAAATTGCTACATGGTTGGTGATCAAATAGTCATCAACATCTCTGGTGGTAAGTCTAAGTTTTCACTGTGTCAGAGACTGAACTTTAAAGAAAGATTAATGATCAATTTGGCTCTCATCAGGCTATATCTCTTTGGGATTTGTCCTGAATAAATGAACAAATGAGTTGGTCTTTATCCTGCAATTTTCATTGGGCCTATGTTTACCCCAGAGTAAACACCTTGTGAGAACCTGGCCTAAGTAGGCACTCCTATAATAGGCTTGGTTGAATCTTAGTTCTAGGAAAACATTGTTTGCTTGGGTTATGTACTGAGCTTCACCAGCCATTCTTCAAATTGCAGGTAAGATGGACACAGACGAAAAGCTACTGAAGCTATAAGTGAATAAGCTGAAGTAGACTCCATTGCCTTTAGTCCTAGTAAAAGGACAAGGGATGAGCTCATTGGATAGCCCCATCATGGAGACTCTGTCTATACAATGGAAACAAAATAGTTCAGATGATACCTCTTATTGGACCAACCGCTGTTGATGTGAGTATTCAAGCTTCCTGGACACATAGCGTCTTTCCTCAGGCATGGCCCTGTGTGGCCTGAAAACCTGAATACTGTCACCAACAGTAGTTGGCCCAATAACAGATATCATCTTAAGTACTCCGTTTTCTTCTCTTATATATGGGACCAACAGGGGAACCACTCCTTCTCTCTGTCTACACAATGTTTTTTTGAGCAGCTCTCCACCGCTGCCAATATGGATGCAGTTTTGAGAATGCCATCTGAGGTCATATTCTCACAAATGCTTTCCCTGGGGAAAAGCATTAGGGCAAAGTTTTAGTTGGTCACTGATGTTTTAAACTATACCAAGTCAGCTCAGAGCTGTTCTACATAGCTTAGTGATAAGTATTGGTTTATAAAGCCCTTCATGGCCTTGGCCCCTCATACCTCAGGGACCACCTCGCCCTCCGCGCCCTGGAGCGGCTCCTTCGGTCTGCTGGGGGTGCCTTCTTGGAGGTCCACCGCGTTAAGCGGGGGGGCCACAATGGAGAGGGCATTCTCGGTGGCGGGCCGTGTCTCTGGAACTCCCTACCAAAGGAGGCCCGCCTGGCCCCAAGCCTGTTGGTATTTCGGCGAAGATGCAAGACCTGGCTGTTCGCCCGGGCCTTTGGGGAGGGGGGTGGGTAGTTGATTTTTATCTCCCACCCTCCATCCTAACTGGTTTTATATCCCAGGCCCTGTTTATTTTTTAATATTTTTGAAATGGTATTTTATGTGTTTTAGACTGTTTTATATTGTTGTTTTATGACTGGAAGCCACCCCAAGCTGTGTTCAGGAGGGGCGGAGTATAAATGTAATAAATAAATAAGTACACAAAGGCCATTGGTGCCTTATTCTTAGTTAGGAGATCCTACTGTTGATATGGAATGGTGTTTGAAAGGTGGGGAAATTTTGAGGAAAAGGTCTATGACGAAGTGAAGAAGGTGGCTTGGGGGTCTTGTGGAAGAAAACTGCTAAGGTTATACCAGAATCAGATTACTGTGGGCAAGCTTCTGTGTGGGGCTGAAACATAACAATAGCCTTTATGACAAGTGAGAGAGATAGCAAGAAATTTCAGAGTATCCATGAGTTTACTAATGGTTAGATTTAAGTTTCATAAATCAGTCTGACTGCATTAGACGATGCAACCAATGAGAAATTGCTTTACAAATGAATACGGGAAAACCATTTAGATGTGCGGATACGTGTCACAAGAGAGTAAACTGAAGATGCTACCTACATCTACTCGTATGAGCTCTGGAACCAAGTTACTAAGTGAGGAATAGTAGGGCATAAATGTAACACTTGCCCATTTCCTTTGAGACAAAGTATCAGCCATGGCAGACAACAAGCTAGTAGATGGGAAGAGTAAAACAGAAGAGTCTAATTTAAGACATTGCTCAGAGCAGATGGTAGACCAGAGTCACCATGTGAAATGGAAGGAGGAACTTTTTTAGTGTTTCAATGGTAAGGCAAGGATATGGTCAAAGCAGCTGTTGAAGATGGTTACTACCTGTCATGAGCAACTCAGCTGACAATGGTTACGTAGCATCCTTTGTCAAATGGTCAGAAAATTTGTGCCATGTACTAGTGTTTTTATGCCTTTAACAAGAAGATGGCAAGCATTTCAGATGTCCACAGAGGTGCTAAGTGTTGCAAGTTGGTAAGGTATGGCATTATCATAATGTGGATTTACAGGAAACTCACTTACCTTGAGGGTATATCAATCACCTCTTCTGTATATAATATACATATATGCTAAAGTCAATTCTTCAGCCCATAATGACCCAACATCAACTTGTTATGGGGGGGAGGGGGTGAAGGAGGAATCATGCTCCTTTTTTTCAACCAGGGAAACAATTATGACTAAGATATTTAAAAAACAGAAAATTTTAATTAAGTTTTGGAATTTATGTGAAAAATCCACATCTGATCAGGGCCCAGAGTCTTTAGATCCATGAACATGGATCCTCACAGAGTGAGTATGTAAGAAAGCCATTTACTCTGTACAACTTTGTTGAGAATGGGCAGCTGAGAAGATTCTTCAAACCCTCAGAGCTAGTACCCATCAATAGTCTGTAGGTTGTCTGCTCAGTGGTGTAGTGCTCAGCCAAGCATCTGTGAAAATAATGCTAAGGATGAACTTTTTTTTCCAGGCTAAAGTCTAAGGCCACTTTCACACTTTATTTGGGAGACAGGGAAACTTCCGTGATGGCAATTGTGGCTCTAGTTTCATGGGAATTAGTGCATATGGGAATGTGCTATTCTGCTTTTATCCCAAGAGAATACTTGTGCATGACTGGATCCCACAGATTTCACAATGATGGGTGTTCTTGCAGAATAAAAGCGGAATAGCACATTCCTGTGTGTGCTAATTCCTGTGTGAATAGGGTCACAATTGCCATCACGGAAGTTTTCCTGCCTCCCACGTAGCACGTGAAAGTAGCCTAAGTCGCCAATCTTCAAAATGTTCCTTTGGAGAAGGTTCCATTTGCTTTAGTAGGGTGTGTGCCAGTGAAGCACTTTAAAAATTGAACTGTAGTGTGGAATTTTCAAAAGGCCTCAGTTTTGGCTAATCTCAGATCTCTATGATTTCAGTGATGGTATAGTTAGAGCCAACACTTTTGAAAATTCATCCCTAGTTTTCTTTTAGGGTGAGAAAATAAGATACATAAAAATAGGAATTTAATAAAGAGAAAGCAAACTTTTTTTAAAAAAGAGAGATTAAAAGGAAATTTAACTACCTGGTCATACTCTCATTTACATTTATAAAAATTGTGTACACTTTATACAATGAACTGTTGACACCGTCAGTGTAGACAATTGTATAGAATTGGTTCTATAGAATGATATTCTGCATTCTGCGTGAAAGGGAAGAGTTAAGGCAGTTTGAAAAAATTGTTTGTCATCAAATTCTGATAATAAATTAATGCTTAATAATGAAAAAAATGGATAGTTTAGTTAGTGATAAATATTAAAAAGAGTAAGTATGTACGGCAAGGAATTAAGAACATATCTTACATTTATGCTGAGTGTAAATTATGAAATATAGACAGAAAATCTTGAAATAATCTCCATGCTTTCTGGTATTTAATTTTTGTTGTAATGTGTGTTAAATGTTTTTTTAATAGCAATTGTAATTAATTTTCAAGTTTTTTTGTATTTAAGTTAGGGGGAAATGTTTTGGAATGTTTGAATTTTTTGGTTTTGAAATGGTCCTACCTTTAACATTTTTGAAACTGAAGGTTTTTTTGGTTGGAAAATGTCCAAGTTTTTTTGGTATATGATTAACATAGGAATGGAAATGTGAAAACATATGAGATATAGTAGTAATATATGTTATGTTGAGATGTGACTATAGAGGAAGGATCGGCAATGATTGTAAAAGAATAATAGCAAATTAATATAAAAGAAAAACACAAGACTAGAGTTACTATTAAGATGTGATTAATATAGTAATGAGAATGTTAAAAGATATCACATATGTCAGTTATATGATATGTTCACATAGGATACACAGTGAGGAAGGATAGAAAGAGAAAACCAGTAGCATGAAAGTCAGCAAATTCCTGCAGCTATTTCCCAAAGGACTAACCACAGTCCAAAATTGGGGTGGGAAGACAGATCCTCCTGTCATGTAAAAATAGGAGAAATATATGGAGGCCACTTCATGAATTTTAGTCCCCGAAGACTTCTGCTGGGAAGAGACCACTGCGGCTGGAGAGGAGGAGAATAAGAAGGCAACATTAACTTGCACACCAAACATGAGAGGTGTGTCCCATCCATCTTCCACCTCTATTTTTAATGTATACCCCTGGTAGACCCCTATTCAGTCCCTATCTTTGACCATCCCCCACATTTCATAAGTAGCAGGCTATATGGCAGCAAATCCGGGACTGGAGGAATAGTAATGCTGCCTAATGAGTAGTTTATGAATGGGAAAGAGTGAATACAGTAGCAATCAGTTTACCATAGAAAGAGTCTATGGTCACTGTATTCAGCATGGTAAATTATGCCATAAATCCAACCATTGCAGGTGGTTTCTAGAGTGTATGCATACCAATCTCTGTGCTTCTTGTCAACTTCATATTTAGGAATGCATGGCAAACTGACAAAGCGTGATCCAAGTCTAACTACTATATAATACATTCTCGGCCTGTAATCAATAATGTGTGTTGTCATGATACACGGTATTATGCATGCATTGAAACACTGTCAATATAGGACATAATTGGCAAATAAATACAGGTTTTAGAAAATGCACTTAAGAGGGAGAGAGATCAGGTAGCTGACTGTAAATGTTGATGTAAGCTTTGGAAAAAATTAAGTATGATCACCATCCACAGGTGTGGGACATGTTGCACACCCTGCCCCAGTGACCTAGAGGTCACTGGGGCAGGGTGTGCAACATGTCCCACACCCTTCCAGCGGGGCTCCATGACCACCTTTAGGGCCCTGTGGAGGGTGTGCCCACATTTTATCTCTGCCCTGGCCTTTGCAAATTCTAAGGCTGGTCATGCTTGTGCCATCCCAGGTAACAAGAATTTGCATAGGAATTCTGTCTACAACAAAGCCTGACAAGAAATTGGAGTAAACGTAAGGGGTTCAGCTTGTGTGGCCTCTCTGTCATTGTAACAAAGACAGTCTGGGTTCTGGATGACCAAACCTTCCTTCTTGACTGAGATGGTAAATAATAAAGCTCTGAGGTAAAGGGAATTTTGGTGGGGTACAAAATGCAGACCAAAAGCTTGAGGAATGTGGTGTGTTTCTGGCATAGTTCGCTGTAAATGGCAACTCCTGGATTGTACTTGGACATGGGGGAGAACTGTACACTAAACTCTGAGCTGCTCTTTGAGATTGCAAGCTCTTTGGCACAGGACTGCTATTTTCTATAGTGCCTATCTTAACGGGGATCCTTTCTGTTCAGCCTTGAGATGCTAAAGTTAGAGGGCAGGCTTCTCCTCTTCCACTGAATAGTTCCTCTAATAACCGGAGAATTACACAGTGGAGGGCTCAATCCTGCAAGGTGCTCAGTAGTCTAGGCTTAATTCAGCAAAGCTGTTAAAACACGCGTGTCTTTCAGTTTGGAAAATAGTTCCACTGATGGAACTGCAAGGGAAAATTAAGTGTTGGTTTTATCACCTTGCAATATCAGGACGAAGATGCTTAGCACTTGCAGGACTGAGCACTGGGTAACACCCTACTCATCATAAAAGGATCCGATTCTAGCCCAAAGAAAGCAAATGAGAGTAGAGTGGAGCTAGAATCACTCCAAAACATACTCATTTTTAGCGTATTGAACCTCTCTTTACTTTCCTCATTGCTTCTCATTTAGTGAGTCTCTTTTTAATCCTTTGCACAATTTCACCATTTAAAGATTAGTCACCCGAGTCATGGTTTTGATGGCCTTACAAGTTTTAATCTTTACTATGTCTTGCTCACAATCTCTGGATTCTGCAGTACTACTGTCCTGACTGACTTGGGTAAAACTCCCATATGAAGTTTTATCCTTCCCAGATGATTCCTTCTCTCAAAGCGTGCAACTTATCATTTTGATGAGGATCAATATAAAATGTATGCAACATTTACATCCTCAAAATTGGACTTAAGCAATTGCCCTGGATTTTGTATATCAGCATCCTCTGGACAAGGGTTAAGGCTTCCCAGGATGATAAATGACATCAGTTGGAGTTTTGTCTAAGTAACAGTTTCCCAGAGCTAAGCTTGCAGAAAGAGCTGGAATGCCACCCAGGGTTTTTCAGAAACTAGAAAAGTGGGAAAGCACCTTGCCCTTTGCACACCTAATATACAAGACAATTTTCTAATATACAATATAATATCTAATATACAATACAATTTCCCCCCCATATGCTTATTTTTGTTCATAAGTGTTTATTTACTTATTCGTTTCTCTGTTTGTATTCTTGTTGGTTTGTCTATTCTAGTTTTTTGGTTGTTAAACCTCTTTGATCATATTGCTTATGGTTTGTTTGCAATGACCTGTGGTTACGCAATTGAATAAAATATTATTATTATTATTATTATTATTATTATTATTATTATTAAGACACCCTATTGCAGTATTTAAAGAATGGCTACAAGAAATTAAATTATTACACAGTAAACACAGGTTTGAAATGTATAACTCTCACTAACATGCTTAGATTTCACTCACTAAGGGTTGCTTTTTGCACACAAGCATGCACAGGTGCCATTATAAAAACCACTCAGATTCCACAAACTATAATTTTACAGACATGTAAACAAAGCAATAGTAGTAATAAGAAGGTAAGCACTCTGCAAATTTTGTCACAGAACTGAATGAAGGAGGTAACAAAGTGAAACTCAGAACTTCACAGCAGCCTACACCTTCCAGAAATAAGGGCATCACTGATTTACACTAATTAAACTAGAGATGAATCATCAACCCTTTCTTGGCAAAGCTAATGAATTTCACAAAAGGCAATCTGTTCCTGTACCCTTACCCCATATCAACTTCACAATGTTGTGTGTGTGTAAAACAAAGCTGCAGGAAGTAAAGTTTGCAAAGTCACTCTAGCTAGCAGGGAGACGTCCTGCATACAAAGTCACGCCTGAGGGGGACACCAAGAAGCACCAGAAACAGGGGCGGATTGGGAAATCAAAGTGGCCCGGGAAAATATAGTCTTAGTGGCCCTGTGCCGGCGGCAAAGCTGCCGGGGCACTGGAAACAGACCAAGGGGACGTGGCTTGGGGGGCGTGGCTGGGGTGTGGCTTGGGCGGGCAGAGTGCACCAGATTTGGGGCCTAGCACAGTTGAGTCCCGAGACTCAGATCCTCAGCAGCCTGGAAGGGGTGAGTGGGAGGTTATGGGGGGCTGGCAGGGGGAGACTGCCACTAGTGGGGGTACTGGCCCTCATTTCAGTGCTCCGGCTCCCCAAATCACTCCGTTTTAGTACTCAATGGCCCCCAAACCAAAATCACTGTCCCTTGCTATGCATCCTACAGTAAGGCTTCTTCATTCCTACAGCAGCTGCACTAGTATTCCACAGGCCCTGAGTTTAGCTTAGCAAAGTGAAGACTAAGGGCAGAATTGATACCAAACTTCAAATATCTACATTATATCCTACATTAAGGCGTCATTCCTTGCTGCTGAGTAAAACTCTGCTACTTGGAGACTGAGAGAAC
>QEPC01007842.1:924009-945338 GCA_003113815.1 Sphenodon punctatus | reverse complement strand
AAAAAGAAAATCATTTTTTTTAAAAAGACAGTAGGACCGGCCCTCTAGCCCAGCCCGGCCCACTGGGAATCCTCCCAGTGGGTTCAATGGCCAATCCGCCCCTGACCAGAAACAAAGTGAGTTGCAACAGGAGAATGTGCCCCCTGCTTGCTCCCAGATACCTTTTCATGTCAGATATTCCCCCCAGTGCTCGCTTCTTTGTAACCTGCCTTATGGAGCAGGTCTCCACACACTCCCATCAATGGGGTGGATTGGGGATGTGGTGAGGGAGGTGAGAGGCTGTTGGGTGAACAGTCAGGTTTGGGGGGCCAGGATTGGGTGGGCGGGGGGTGGGGAGGTGCGGCTATAGGGGTAGTTCTTGGGCGCGGACGGTATGGTCCACGGGGTTGGATGGCTCGCGCCCCTAGGGGACATAGGTGCCTGTAGGAGGTGCGGCGTACCATCCCCCCTCTGGGGTGGAGGGAGGAGCTAGGTCCAAGGTCCGCTTGTGGGGGACTGTTGCTGCTAAATGCGAGGTCCATTGTCAACAAGGCCTCAATTGTCCGGGATATAATCTTGGATGGGGCTGTGGACCTCGCATGTATTACGGAGACCTGGCTGAACGAGATGGCTGGACCAACTTTAGCGGATCTCGTTCCGGCCGGGTATGCCGTGCAGCATCAGCCCCGCACAGGCGGCTGGGGAGGTGGTGTAGCGATTATTTTTAGAAAGGATTGGCCTGTTAGGAGATATCCAGTTCAGGAGATTGCAGGTATTGAGGCCCTCAATGTGGTGTTTGATTTGGCTGGGGCAAGCTAGGGGTGCTGCTGGTATACCGGGCACCTTCCTGTCCGGCAGCATCCTTTACCGCTCTAGCTAGCTGGCCTTGGAGGTGGTGTTGGGCTCCTCCAGGGGAACGTCAACATTCATACCGATGCCGGCCCTGTAGGAGCGGAGCAAGAATTCATGGCCGCCATGGCAACCATGGATTTATCCCAAGTGGTCACCTGCCCGACCCACGTGGGGGGGCATACCCTCGACCTGATCTTCGGCTCTGTTAGTGGGGGAGGTTAGGGCTGTGCCCTTGTCATGGACGGACCATTATCTCCTCGAGGCCAATCTCTCAGCGCACCATCTCCAGAAGGGAATAGACCAGTTAGGTTGGTCCGCCCTCGGAGGCTGATGGAACCTCAGCGACTCCAAGAGGTCCTGAGGGAATTAACCTTGGACCTGGACAGTCACTCTGTCCATGAGCTAGTTCAGCATTGGAACAGCTTGCTGGGGGAGGCCATTGACAGGGTGGCTCCGAGACACCCTCTGCCTCTGTCTCGTCACTGCAGGGCCCCTTGGTTTACCGTGGGGCTGTGGTGTATGAAGCAGGTAGGCAGGAGGCTGGAGCAACGCTGGCGTTGGACTTGATCTGACTCCGACCGACTTCTCCATAAGGCCCATTTGTGGTCCTATGTTGAGGCTGTGAGGACAGCAAGGAAGGAGTTTCTTGCTGCCCTCAGTGTCTGCGAAGTCATGCCTGGCGGAGCGGTTTCAGGTGGTGCGGAGGCTAGTCAGTCCGGCCTCCCTCCGCCTGGACAAGGACTTGTTCCAGGCCCGCTGTGAGGAGTTTGTCACCTACTTCACAGACAAGATCACTCGGATTCAGAGCGAGTTTGATGCTGGGTTGGGGGCACTGGGTAGAGAGCGCGAGGTGATGGAGGCCCTGTCTGGCCCAGCTTTGTGGGGGGAGTTTCAGGAAGTGACGCCAGCCGATGCGGTGGATGTCTTGGGGTCTGTGAGAGCCACCAGTTGTGAACTTGATCCGTGCCCGTCCTGGTTGGTGAAAGCCTTCAGGGAGACATTGAGGATGGTGCTGGCGAGGGTGGTTAATGCATCCCTGCAGCAGGGGAGGCTGTTGCCTAGATTCAAGGAGGCTGTGGTGTGCCCCCCGCTGAAGAAACCATCGTTGGATGTGGACACGCTCGCCAGCTACCGGCCTGTCTCTAACCTTCCCTTTTAGGGAATGTTATTGAACGGGCGGTGGTGATCCAGCTCCAGGCGCATCTAGATAGCATTGGTTTCCTGGACCCTTTTCAATCTGGGTTCCACCCTGGCTATGGTACCGAGACAGTGTTAGTGGCCTTGGTAGACAATCTCCGCCGGGAGAGGGATGCAGGATGTTCGACATTTCTCATCCTGCTAGATCTCTCAGCCGCTTTTGACACCGTGGACCATGGGTTGCTGTTGAGACGGCTGCGTGACCTGTGGGTCCTGGACGGGACTGTACTTGAATGGTTCCGCTCTTTCATCTCGGGGAGAAGCCAGTGGGTAGGGTTGGGAGCTGAAACATCTTGCCCCCGCGTTTTATCCTGCGGCCTTCCGCGGGGTTCTATTCTGTCTCCATTAGTATTTAATGTACATATGCAGCCCTTGGGGGAGGTCGTGAGAGGGTTCGGGGTGTGATGTCACCAATATGCTGATGATACTCAGCTGTACCTCTCTTTTTCAGCTGACTCAGACCCTGCTGTCTCGTTGCTATCCCAGTGTTTGGAGGCCATGGCGGAATGGATGTGGAAGAGCAGGCTGAAGCTCAACCCCGATAAGACAGAGGTGATGGTGGTGGGGAGAGCGAGGGAGGTGTCGCCCCCCCCAATTGGGGAGGTTTGCCCTCCTATAGCTTAGTAGGTTCGGAGCCTGGGGGTGATACTGGACACAGATCTCCGCCTGGAGCGACAGGTGGAGGTGGTGGCGAAGGCCGCTTTCCGACAGTTATATCTGGTGCAGAGGCTGCGTCCGTACGTCTCCGTCCCGGACCTGGCCTCCCTCATTCATGCCTTTGTCACCTCGAGGCTGGGCTACTGCAATATGCTCTACGTGGGGCTGCCCTTATTCCTGGTTCAGAGGCTGCAGCTATTGCAGAATACGGCGGCCCGGCTCCTGTCGGGGATGGGTCATCGGGAGCACATAACACCTGTGCTCTGGACGCTGCACTGGTTGCCAATAGTGTGCCAAGCCAGGTTCAAGATTTTGGTATTGATCTACAAGGCCCTCGTACCTCAGGAACCGCCTCGCCCTCCGCGACTCACCCTCCGTGGCTCCTTCGGTCTGCCGGGGGTGCCTTCTTGGAGGTCCCCCGTATTTAGCAGGGGGCCACAATGGAGAGGGCATTTTTGGTGGCCGGGCTGCGCCTTTAGAATTCCCTTCCGGAGGAAGCTCACCTGGCCCCAAGCCTCTTAACATTCTGGCGAGTTTGTAAAACCTGGCTGTTTGCCCAGGCCTTTGGGGAGGGGGGGTTAGGTTTTTATATTTCCTTCCCATCCTTATTTATTGTTTTATTGTTGTCCTAGCCCTGTTTTAATGGTGTCTAATATTATGATTGTTTTAATTCTTATATGTTTGTATTTTTAATATTTTTAAAATTGTTAGCCGCCTCGAGCTGTTTTCTGGAGGGGCGGGAGATAAATTGATAAATAAATAAATAATTTTTTAAAAAATGGTCCACCAAGCCTGCTTGCCTGGTGCTGCTGGGCATGAAACAGTGTCTCCACTAAGTGAGCTGCCCCTGGGACAGGGAGGGGACAGCCCCAGGAGCTGTGGCAGACCCCTCTCTCTTTCCCTAGCACCAATCCCTGCACACCCCCATGGGCCCTGCCTGCCCCAGTGCTCACCTAAATCCTGCTGAGCTTGCAGGCAGATGCTCTTCTTCCAGCCCAGCTTCACTCCCTTCTCCCCCACACTCAGTCTCTCTCTCACACACACTAGTGTCATTCTCTTTCACAGACATGCATGACACATACACACCATACAAGCACAGTCACTCACTTCTTCATTCCCCTCACACACATACTCTCTCTCTCTCTCTCACACACACACATGCATGTCGTTATCTTTCACAGACATGCATGGCACATACACACCACTCCCTCACACACATACCATACAAACACCGTCACTCGCTTCCCTCTCCCCCTCATTCATTCATTCTCACAGACATCACACACACACTCGTCTCTCATTCTCTCACACACTTCCTCACACACACACCATACAAGCACACACTCCCTTCACCCCTGCCCCCTCACTCATTCTAACACACTCCCTTCCCTCCCTCCCCCCACACAGTACAGCCCCCCTTCTCTCTCTCTCTCTCACACACACACACACACACACCATACAAACACACACTACCTTCACCCCTGCTCTTCTCACTCATTTTGGCTCACACTTCCTTTCCTCCCTCCCCCCAGTATACCCCTCCCCCCCCTCTCTCTCTCTCTCACACACACACACACACTACACCTCTCTCTCACACACGCACACACACATTACACCTTTCTCTCACACACACCATGCAAACACACACTACCTTCACCCCTGCCCTCCATCACTCATTCTCTCTCTCACACTCCCTTCCTTCCCTCCCACGGTACACCCCCCTCTCTCTCACAGACACACAATACACCTCTCTCTCACAGACACACACCATACAAACACACACTATCTTCACCCCTGCTCTCCCTCACTCATTGTCTCACTCCCTTCCCTCCCTCCCCCCACACAGTACAACTCTCTCTCACACACGGTACACCTCACACCCCCCCATACAAACACAAACTGCCTTCACCCCTGCTCTCCCTCACTCATTCTGTCTAACACCCACTCCCATCCTCCCCACAGTATACTTCTCTTCCTCTCTCTCACCCCCCCATACAAACACAAACTACCTTCACCCCTGCCCTCCCTCACTCATTCTCTCTCTCACACTCCTTTGCCTTCCTCCCCCCACACAGTACACCCCTCTCTCACACACACACACACCATACAAACACACACTACCTTCACCCCTGCCTTCATTCACTCAGTCTTACACTCCCTTCCCCACAATACCCCCCCTCACACACACAGAGTACACCTCTCTTTCTTGCACCCCGCCATAAAAACAGTCACTCACTTTCCCCCTCCCTCTCACACTCATTCATTCATTCTCTCATACGTGATGTATGGGGAGGGGAGTGTGTCTCATACGTGATGTATACGGGAGGGGAGTGTGTGAAACAGAATGAGGGAGGAAGGGCAGGGATGAAGGTTGTGTGTGTGTGTGTGAAAGAGAGAGAGAGAATGAGTGTGGGGGAGAAGAGAGAGTGCTGTGTGAGAGAAGTGTGTGTGTGATACACACACTTCTCTCACACAGCACTCTCTCTTCTCCCCCACACTCATTCTCTCTCTCTCTTTCACACACACACACACACACAACCTTCATCCCTGCCCTTCCTCCCTCATTCTGTTTCACACACTCCCCTCCCTCCCACAGTACACCCTTCTCTCTCTCTCTCTCTCTCCCCCTCACATACACACACACACCTCTCTCTCTCTCACACACACACACACACACACACACACACACACACAGTACACCCCTCTCTCCCCCTCACATACATGCAAAGTACACCTCTCTCTCTCTCTCTCTCACACACACACATGCAGTACACCTCTCTCTCACCCCCCTCCCCCAGGATCAACTACTGCAGTCAGTGCTGCCGGTGCCACCACCAACAATGCCATTGCTACCGTTTGCAGTCTCAGAGGGGAGGCTTTAATCTTTTTGAAAAGGTCATACGCCGCCACGTGAGCGCATGCGGGAATTACCGCCATCTTTCTACCACTGCGTTGGCATGCTGGGAAATTGTGTCCCAGCATGCCCAGACAGAAAACATGGCAGTGGCCCCAGTGCGCACATGCGCGGTAAGTGACACTAGCGGCAGCAATTAGCACAGCAGAGGTTGAGCAGCATCGGACCAGCAAGGGGGGAGAGGGCCACAGCAGCAGCATAGTTCCTCTTCCCCAGCTCCCCTCTCCATATGCTGCCAAGCCTGCCAGGGGCCCGGGCAAAAAGGGGCACCCCTGGTGGCCGGCCACCCGGCGTGTAAATCCCTCCCTGCCCCGAGCAACAGGGAATCTGACAACACACTCGTGTTCCATCATGCCCACTAGCCTCCCAACCACACTGCCAGGAAGGGGAGCCCCTCAAAAGCATAGTCCTGTGCCCAGACAGCTCCTCGCAAGAAGTGTCTCATGACTTCTCCCAGGTATGAGACACTTCTTGCAAGGGGCTGGAGAGGTGGCTGGGGAGAGGACTATCCTTTTAGGGGGCTCCCCTTCCCCGCAGTTGGGCTGGGATGCTTGTGGGCACGGGGGAACAGGGATGACTTCCATCAGGGGAATATATCCCTGCAAGCCGGGATCACTGCCTCGCATACACTTGTAACTTGGCTCCCGGAGCAAGTCACGTGACTCTATTCACGTCGCTTTTTGCCAAAGCGTCAGCTTCTCCACACGCATGCACTAGCCTGGCAGAACTAAAATTTTCATCTTTAATAATCCTTTATTGGCTGCACTGATCACCTTCAGACTTCAACAGCACTGACTTGACATCTCACACTACAAATCTGTGAAGTCTTAGAGCTCAACCCGAAAGGGGGAGGGAAATAAGTCAGAACAAATCCTCGGGAAACAGTGTTTAACGTGTACATAGTTTTAACTTTTGATTTCCTGGTTTTATCATATTAGAAATGTGCAAAGATGCCGATCTCAAGATTTATGACACACAGTAAAATTTATAGAACTGCTGCTCACGTGGTTTCTGAAATATACAGGCTTTAAATTCTGCCATTTATAATGGAGCCCGATCCTACCTTTAACTTTCTAGCCGTGACGCATAGCTAGAAAATAATGTAGTTGAGAAAGTAATACAAATGGGGAAAAAATGCTGAGTAAATAGCATTTGACTTGATCCTTCTCAATTTTATACTATTAGCACAATTGTTTTCAGACAATCTTAATAGACTTAGAACTTTCCCCTTATATGTTGGATACTAAATTAGCTGTTCTTGCCTTCCGATGGTTCTCACTTTACAGACTGCTTTTTCCTACTAGTTATTCTGTTCTCTCTGTTTTTTCTCTTTCCTTATATGTTGATTCTAGTTTCTATGCTTTTCAGATATGTTTATTCTAATTGTTCCTGGAACTCATTCACAGTTTAATCATAGCATGATTTCTCCCTCTTTTCTATAGATCTCGTGTGTTTTATATCATTCACAGCTACTGCATATATTGTTACCTCTTTTACAGAGTATTGAACAGATAGCAGTAATTTCATTGGTAGTATTCAGCTAAACTAAGAGAAATAAAAAGGTTCTTTTGTTGTCCAAGCCTTAAGAACAGTACCCAAACATTTAAACTCTCTTCCCTTTCCTTCTGCCAAAATAATCTAACCTTTCTGTGAGCAGCTGAATACTCAAACAATAGCAATTATCAGAGGTGCTTATGATCAGTTCTACCTCAGGATTTATGCAGGCCTAGGCAACCCCCCACCCCCGCACTACTAATGCTGTCTATCACAGTACTTCTGACACTGAGGGTGATTTCAGAAGTGACGCGTTCCAATTTACCACAGTGAATCCCACCCCAGTGTGAACGGATTCACCATGGGCTGTGGTGACACGTGCGGCCCCAACAGAAGTGACAGGATCGTGACCACCACCAGAGAACAGAGAGAACAAGGGCCAGGGGAACACAACAGACATGCAGTGGAGACGTGGACTGCGGTTTGAGCCCCAGAATGCACCGCGGCTCGGGTCAATTCCTTCCACCATGGCTGCGGGTTTCCGTTCAGAAGTCACCCTGAGAGGTGATTTCAGAAGTGATGTGGTGAATGTCCACCACAGTCAACTTCAGTCAAACGCGGTGGGTGGTGAAAGCGCCGTGCATGTCTGTTTGCTCGCATCCAGATGTTCACCACAGTCAAGTGCGGCCCGGGGTGAAGCTAACCATGCTTCGTGAGGTTGGGGCGGGAGGAGATCCAGAAGTGTGGTGAATGGTCACCACGGCAGGGGTGAATGAAAAGTAACTTCTGAAGTAACTTCTGAAAAGTAACTTCACACCAGGGTGGGATTCACTGTGGTGAATTGGAATGCATCACTTCTGAAATCACCCTGAGAAGCAGCTTAGAAACTTTCCAGTAGTAACCATTTGTTGAAACAGGATCTCAAGATCGCAGAAGTTAGTAAGCATGAATAATGTCTAATGCATATCCCGCTGTACTTGAAAAGGTTGCAATATATGATATTTTTTCATAAGTATCTGGCAACATTTAATATACAAGTTTGGAAGTAAAGTTGTGTAGTATGCAATATAATGAAATTAACAACATTTTGAGACATTAAGGATGTGTGACAGCACGTACTAGCAATCTGGACCTTTAAGACAATATAGAACACACTTACCTTCAGCAGTGCCCGAGATACCATCAGCTTTGAAATTGCTGGTGCTTTTCTTCCTGCGATGTTTCTTTCTGTTGGCATGTGGGGAAGGAGGAGGATCAAGCTTAGGGCTGGTGGTACTAGATATACTTGGACTTGAACACACAGAGTCTCCCAAGCCAGTATCTAAAAAACAGAAAACAGGAAAAGTTAATCTGAACTGTATGCAAACAGTTCCCCCTCATACCTATAGATCCCCAAAAAGACTCTTGTGGGATTATCATAGTTCTATAATTCCTTGTAATTATTAATAGTAGAAGAAACCCAGGCTGTTTAAAAGTCTATTAGCATCCAACAATTGCAGATGTTTCAGTCATCAAAATCCACTATTTTGTAAGATTAAGTATATTTACAGCCTGGATGGAGGATCAGAACCAACCCTCACAAGTCATTTAGAGTAACAGCACTATAATTACAATATAATATTAGATACATCCACTGTATTTTTACATTCAGTTTTGAAGGCCTGGTCTACACAAGGCAATACAGTAGGAGCAACTTTAGTGCACAAGTGCTATTTCATTAGCAGTAAGTACTCGCTACTTGACAAACTGCTCCAGTTTAAAGTGGAATAACTTTTCAAGTAGTAAGTTGTCCCAGAGCAACTGCCTGTGTAGATCAGTTGCCAGCAATCCAAGTACTTTTCACAAGTTACTTCTTTTGGGTAGGTCTTTAACACCACATAGTAGAGATGAATAGGGCCATGGCAGAGTTTGCTTTACTGAAGAGTGCCTAAGTTTAACAACACTGATAGAGTAGTTGGAAATAATCTTAAATTGTAGTGTATGCATCACCATGTAAAATAGGATCAATGGATGACCTTATCCTAGTCCAAAACAATTCAGTATTTGATCACTAACACAAAAGCTTTACAGTTAGATTATGGATACTCTGACTTGACGGAAGTCTCACTGGTTTGCAGGATATTGCATCACATTTGGGTCTATTTTATTTTTAATTTAAATATTATTAATTGATGTATTTACATGTCCTAAGTTTATATTCTGCCCTTCCTCTATGGCTCAGGTCAGGTTACAGAAAAAAGTACACAAAACCAATTATAAACTCGCCACCGCAACCCCTATCCACACCTGCCAAACCCTCTTGAGATATGAATACAGTGGTGCAGTACTGTATGTGAATTATCTTGTAATAATGTGCACTGAATCACTAGTCCCCCCTTAGGCCCTTTTTAAACGGACCGCGGTGAGTGGGGGGATGGGTGTGCTTTTGCACTGGGTAGAGGTGGGTGTGCACCCGTAGGAACAGGCGCGCACCCAAGGGCATTGGAGCCCACTGCTCTGTGGGTGGGTAATTGGTTGAGATGGGTGTAGCATGGAAGTGGGCATGCACCCCCACCCATCCCCCACGGGATTCATATAGGTGCCTCCACCCATCTCCACAAAACAAAACTGCGTGGAGATGAGTGGGGAAGTCTCGTGTGAAAAGGGTCTCTGTTAACTCTTTGACCAAGGAGATCTAATTCGGAAAAAGAGACAATCTGTTTAAATCAAAACACTTACAAAGGAGTGTTCCACACTTGCTTTCTTAATATTTTAAATTAATGTTAATATTAAAATAGAAAATACTTGAAATCTCTGTAGATTTTTGCTATTCTAGTTTAAATACTGCATAAGCCAATTCATACAGAGAGTCTCTGCTGTAAGATGCAAGGAGTGTTTTTGCCTTGGAAAATGACGACATTTACAAACGTGCAATTCAAGTTCTCTAATGCACAAAGGACCTGAAGAATTAACCCACTCTGGTAAACCCTTATGATCCACAATCCTTTTCAGATAATAACCTGCCGTCCTTGGGTCAAACTGCTCTGAAGTGAAGAGCCTGAGGTACTCCCTCCCTCTTAACTGGAAAAGAAAAGTGAATCTCTGGATGCTGAGTGTATATTGTTAGTGCATTAACACCCCATATTCTAGTTTCTGAACCACTCTTTGAAGATAGAAGTTACTTAACATTCTCCTGGTTTAAAATATGGACAATCAAAATGTACTAGGCTTACATGCTGTGCTTTCCCATTTTTTATGACTTTTCTTGCCTGACAAGGTATTCTTCAAATTGAAAAGAGGGCTCTTGAAAGCCCAGCTTTGGAAATCTGAAAATGAATTCCAGCTTCAGCCCACTGCATGCAATTTCATATTCTTGACTGAATACAAATAACGCATTTTATTTTGTATCAGTTATGACATGTGAAAATAGATTATGACTGCTATGCTATTAAATATTATAGGGGATGTTATCACACCTTTGTCATGGTCGGACCATTACCTTCTGAAAGCCCAGATTGCAGCCCTTGTAGCAGCTAATCTGCTGATGGCATGGTCACCATGTGGAATGACCTCTTGACCATTGCCATCAACATGGTTGCACCCAGGTGTCCATTTCCACCACTGCGGCAGCACAGCTCCCCCTGGTATACTGAGGACCTGAGGCAGCTGAAGCAGGAGGGTAGGTGGTTAGAGCGAAGGTGGCACTCAACTCGCGCTGAAGCCGACTGATTGCAGCATAGATTGTTTTTCAAGGACTATGCTGTGGCTGTGATGGCAGCAAAGAAAGTTTTTTTCTCTGCTATCATAGTGTCTGTAAAGTCTTCTCCAGTGGAGCTGTTCTGGGTTGTAAGGGGCCTGGTTGATCCAGTCTGTCGCCACCTGGTAATGGAGTCATCTAATGCCTGCTGTGATATGTTTATTTATTACTTTGCAGACAAAATCACTCATATTCACCACAACTTGTGTGCTGTCACTTCATCTGCAGAATCAGTTTCAGGTTACAGAAGCCCAGTTTTGTCATGTTTATTTGAATTGGCTTCAATTAGGGTTGGAATGAGAAAAGATTTTATTCTTGTAAAAATCTTGTGAGAATAGAGAATCAGGACTGAGATTTCATAGACATCTTTGACCTGGATTCAGATTCTTGTGATTTTTCTCATTCCCCTCACCCCCAACCCCACGTGCCCAGGCTGGGAAAAATTTACAGAGGAAGGGAGGAAGACACACTGTTCCCTGCCCAGATTTCTTACTTTGTCGGAGGCTGGCAGCTGTCTCTGTGGGGAAAGCTTTCCGAAGGTAGATTTTCGGGGAGAGAAGGAGGGAGGGAGCAGATTCAGTGGATATCTTAACATGCTATTGACTAGCAGGAGTCAGCAGCCAATATAATGCTGAAAAGCTCTACTCAGGCCGCCTCTTGCCATTAACTCTCCTCCCTCCCATTTGGAAGTCCTATTCAGATTGGATGGGGAGAGCAGGATGGAGGGGGCAGATGTTGAGCATTCAATTTGGCTAGCAGGAGTCTGAGCACTCAACAGAATGCAGGAAAGCTGCGTTGAGCCCACCTCTTCTCTTCAGCTACCCCTCCCATCTCGAAACAGGGAGGAGTACTGTAATTGATTTGCACATGTTTACCCATGTGATTACCTTGTCTGAGTCTGGAAACAGATGGGAGTGAGGAGCTAAAGGCAGGCTTAACACAGTGTTTCTGCATTCTATTGGGTGCTTAGACTTCTGCGTGCTAGCCAATAGAATGCGCATGATCTGACCCCTCCATCCTGCTCTTCCTCCTCCCAGCTGGAATAGATTTCCAGATGGGAGGGCGGAGAGCTGAAGGCAAAAGGCAGGTTCAGTACAGCTTTTCAACATTCTATTGGCTGCTGACTCCTGCTAGCCAATAGAATGCTAAGGTATCAGCTGAGTCTGTTCCCTCCCTCCTTCTCTCCCCCCTCCCATTGCTGAAAAACTGCCATCAGAAAGCTTTCCCCACGGAAACAGCTGCCAGTCCCTGACAAAGTAAGAAAGCTGGGCAAGGAACAATGTGGCTTCCTCCTCCGCCCATCCTCTATCAGCACTGACTATTCTGTTTTCCGAGATTCTCGCTTTTCTCTGAGAGAATTCAGCTGATTCTTGTCTCGTTTTTGTTTGCAAGCTGAAGCAGGAGGGTGAGCAAGAACGAGACGAGAAGTGTGATTCTCTTCGAGAAACACAATAAACTGAGAATTGAGTTTCAGCCCTACATACAATCCGTATCAACCCCTCCCCCCCCCACCCCCGATGCAGGGGAAGTGCTTGGGGCAATGAGGGCAACCAGTATTGAATTAGATCCTTACCTGTCCTGGCTGTTGAAAGCCAGCCGGAAGACATTAGGGCTGTTGCTGTCTGGGTTTGTCAATGCTTCCCTTCGGAGGGTGGGGGGAGTAGGGTGTTGGATGCCCTTAAAACAGCGGTTGTTCAGCCCCTGCTTAAGAAACCATCTCTGGACGATGACTCCCATGTCAGCTATTGGCCTGTCTTTAACCTTCCTTTAGGGAAAGTTATTGAACGGGTGGTTGCCCTAAAGCTCCAGGCTCATCTAGATGCTGTTGAATTCTTGGACCTATTTCAGTTGGGCTTTCATCCTGGTTATGGCATGGAAACTGTGCTTGAGGTATTGGCCGATGACGTGAGCCTGGAAATTGACAATGGAAATTCTACCCAGTTCATCTTGATAGATCTTTTGGTGGCCTCTGATACCACTGATCATGAGATGTTGTTGACATGACTGCGGGACCTGGTGGGGGTGCACAGGACTGCTTGATTGGTTCTGCTTCTTCCTGTCAGGGAGGTCCCAGAGTGTGGTGACGAGCGATTGCTTTTCATCATCTTGGGACCTCCCCTGTGCCTGCAAGGCTTTATTCTGTCTCCCCTCTTGTATATGAGGCCGTTGGGTGAGACCATTCGGAGCTTTGGGGTGAGGTGTCATAGTATGCTGATGATACTCAGCTCTACCACTCTATTTCATCCGACCCAGGTCCTGCAGTCTCGTTGCTTACCCAATGCTTGACTGCCGTTGGGGACTGGATGAGGGTGAGCTGACTGAGGCTGAATCCAGACACAACTGAGGTGACGATCGTTGGTCGGCCGTGTGACCTGGAAGGAATTGTGAGGCCTCTTATTGATGGAGTCTGGCCTCCTCTGGTCCAGCCTTGGAGTGCTTCTGGATCCCCTGCAGTGCCCGGATTGTCAGGTTGCGGCGGTGGCCAGGAGCGCTTTTCACCAACTCCATCTGGTGAGGAGGCTGTGGCTTTCTCTTTCCAATTCAGATTTGGTTACTGCTCACCTCCTTTTGGGGATGAGGTGTTGGGAGCACATTACACCAGTGCTCCAAAGTCTGCACTGGCTCCCAATAGCTTTCCAGGTGCAATTCAAGGTGCTGGTTTTGACCTTTAAAGCCCTAAATGGTCTTGGCCCCACATATCTAAAGACTGCCTGTCTTTCTATGCCCCACTGTGGCCCCTGCAATTAGTCAGGAGTGCCTCCCTGTGGGTACCATTGGTTAGTCTTCTTCATATGACAAGGGCTCACAGGAAGGCTGCCCTGAAGGTTTGGAATTCCCTCCCCCCTGAGGTTCATTTGAGCCTGAGCATCTTCCAGAGGCAGTGTAAAGCTTTTTATATTCAAAAAGGCATTTAATGGGCAGGGATAAATTGGGGATTGTGATGGTTTTGGCATTCCGGAATGGAGTGGTGCTATTGGGTGGGTTTGTGTGGGAGGTGGTAGGGTTCGGGGGAGTTAGTGTTTTTTGTATCTTAATGTTTTTATAATGTTTAAGCCACCTGAGGCTCTGGGAAGGGAGGCATAGAAATTTAAATAAATAATTAAATAAATATAAGAAAAAGCCATGCCAAATTAAAGAAAAGCAAGTGTTTCATTACTCTATATCTAAACCAGCTTTGACAGATGCACCAGAACACATAAGGTGTGTTAGACTGAGCTGGGATGGGCTGTTTTGTAGCCATCCTGCATATTCAATGTAAGCCATTAGTTCTTCCCAATCGAGCATCAATGTTCAATGCACTTCCCCCAAAATATATAATACTTGTAATAATAATAACAATCTGCCGACTCTCTGATCTTCAATACTTGAAGTATGAGTAAAAGAAGCAGTTTCACTTTTCACTCGGGAAGCTGACAAGCATGACTAGAGGGGGAATAAAATAACATTCAGTTCACATAAATATCAAGCAGGCTGCTTGAGACTGATGGGCAAGGAATGTATTCTTAGCCATCATTCTGGCAGACAGGCCCAAGGACACTCATAACTTATTTTACAATCATTTAGTTTCAGCTCAAGTGGAAAACGTGACAACTTATCTCTGCTGACAAGATGCCATATCGAACCTTACAATTAACTCTCCCACGATTATCTGCCCAGCCCATCATTAGCTCTGCAGCTTGTGATGGCAGCTACAGGCAGCTTTTCCTGATGATGGTCATCACTTTCAGAGGTATACATCTATATTACATTCACTCACGAAAAATGACATAAAATATGAGTTGAGGCTGCTCTGTAGTCCACACATTCTCTTTCTTCAAATCTCAACAGGAATAGAAACACTGCCAAGGCATATTCACTTCATATAAAGTACTACAGAATATTTATGCCTTACAGAAACTTCATCTAAACATCTACAATGCCAAATGGATATCAACATTCCACTCAGCACTGAAGAGAAATGAAGTAAGTTCATAATATGTGAACTAAAGCTGAAATGAGTACCCTCGAAAACAAGCAAACCCATCAACTCTGGACAATCTGACATGAAATTAACGCACCAAGTAACGAACACTACTCAATCAAGTACCTGTTTTAATATCAGATATTTTGTTTTAGTTTTTCATTTTGTTCATCTCTGTTTGTTTTTGTCAGGAACAATGGAAACTGGTGAGGTAAATTTCCATTGTTTCTGGCGAAAACAAACAAAATAAATGACAACCAACATGAACGAAAACCCAAACCAAACAAAATAAATTGAAAAGAAGAGGTGCTTGATAGTTGTTTGAATTGTGTGTGCATTGCTCAAAATCGAACCCACTCACCCCCCAGCTACATCACAAGCTGGGGTTTGTTTTTTGTTTTTTAAACCTGTTTCAGCTCTGGTGAACCAGAAATCTTTTTCTTAAACTTTACAAAAGAAAACCTTTTAAACTGAAAAATTACAAATAAAGAAGTTTTCTACTTCAAATTTCTTTATGGTTTATAATGTTGAAATGCTGTGCATGCTTACGTTTCAGCAGAAAAAGCAGGAATTCATTTATTCCATCTAAGAATACTGCAAGAACCTCAGTTTGAAATATGGGGTTTTTGAGGGAATGCAGACTATTTCAAACCCACCCTCTCCTCACTGACCTCTAGCGCAGCTGTGTGTACTCCACATGTGTAAAACTGACTTGAATCACCATCTCTGAAATGTCAGCTTAGAGACTGGGCCCTCCCCTTGGAGGTCTTCCTAAGCCCAAGCCTGTTCATCTTCCGGAGAAGATGCAAAACCTTTTTCTTTGGCCAGGGATTTGGCAGGCAGCGGTGGGTGGTAGGTGGGGATAAAGGATGGTGATGATGTGGGTTTTATATGTGTGTGCTGGGGTTTAGGCTGGAAGAGACCACGGAGATGACCAGAGAGAGAGGGCCATCATTCCTATTCACACAAATGTGTTCTGTACTCACCTTTGTTCCATGTAAAAATATAAAATGGATACAAGAATATTTTGATCTTTGCTGCATATTAATCTTTTGATGTCATGTGTTAAATTACATATTTACAAAACTTTTTTGTTTCAAAAACCCTTTACGGAGGATATTATTTTCCAAAAAACAAAGTTCAGTTGCAATTTTTTCTTGCATCATTTTGTTAAAATTTTCCAACCTGGTTTATTTATTTATTTAATTTTTACCCCGCCCCTCCTGCAAACAGCTCGGGGCGGCTTGTTTGAAAGTGAAATCAGATTTTCCATTTAGTCTATCTCCTTAATGTGGCCTTATTCTCAAGAGGTTGGAGACTGAAGTCAGATGTTACAAAAGCAGAGACTGTGAATAGGCTCAATTAAAGAGCAGAAGCAGCAACACAATTAACGCCACAAGGGGTGATTTCAGACGTGACGGGGCGGCCTTCACCCCGTCACGGAATCACTGTGGGGATTCCCCACCGAGATCACTCCGGCACGTCCAACAGACGTGCCGGCTGATCCCGGCGGGGAATCGGGGAGGGGCAGTGCGGCGCAACGTGCGGCCACACGGTCCCGCTCCCTCCACGCTCCCCCGCCTCCTGGGGAAATAGGCAGGCGCCGCGGCCAATGCAGCCGCAGCGTCCACCTGAATTGACCACTGCCCAGAATCCTGCTGGGGATTCCGGGCCGTGGTTGCCGTCCAGACGATCCCCTTCATCGCGGCAGGGAATCACATTCACCACGCGATCAGCACCAGAACCGCCGGTTCCACCGATTGCATGGTGAATGTGATTCCCCGCCACGATTGACTGTGGTTAACATCTGGGGGGGAACTTCCAGTTCCCCAACAGACGTTACGAGGCCTTTTCCCACCACAGGGTATTGACTGTGGCTGAGCGTGGTCTCGTAACGTCTGAAAATACCCAGGGTTGACAGAAAAAGAAAGCACAGATGACGAAAACAACAATAGTGGCTTTGATTTCAACAGGAACCTTCATTATGAATCAAGGAAGGCTGAATCCAAAGAGTGAATTTGAGAACTTGTACTATGTTATTAACAATGAAATGAAATAAACCAAAAGACGTCAAACTGTTGGACTGTAATAAAATAATAATAATAATAATAATAAAGAAGAAGAAGAAGAAGAAGAAGAAGAAATAGGTCAAGACTGAAGAAAGGATGGGGAGGGCTTGAGAACAGATTTCAAATATAAAAAGGTTATTTTATACAGTTTACCTTGACTATCAAAAGCAAAAGCAGCAGCGCTGGACTCATACAGCCATAAAAAAGATGCAGGCTGTTCAGAAAATCTGACCACATGAATGGTTCAGCCATGGAAAAACATACCCCCCTCCCCCCGCAAGTGTGGCTGTGGAATACCCATAACTGGATATTTTAAAGAATAAGGTGGATAAATATCTGGCAGATGATTTAACATTTAATTAAACCTGCATCATAGCAGCTGGTTGGACCGACCATACATGTATTTTACATTAAAAAAAGTAAGAAAGTTTCTTATCAGTCCTTTTATTTAAAAAAGAGAAAAAACATATGCTGTTAAAAACTATATTTCAGACATGCTTCCAAAAGGAGTGGCCGGAGAACCCACAGCTATCACAATAACTTTTTAAAAATTAAATTACTTTCCCAATTTGTTTGAAACTAAACTTAAAAAGTTGGTGCAATGAAACAATGACAGAAGCACAAGGCAGTTGCTGCTGGAGTCAGGATTGCACTTAGGAAACTGACCACAATGTCGTTTGAGGAAAGTCTTTAGAAGCTAAG
Organism: Sphenodon punctatus; assembly: GCA_003113815.1. NCBI lineage: Eukaryota > Metazoa > Chordata > Lepidosauria > Sphenodontia > Sphenodontidae > Sphenodon > Sphenodon punctatus. The sequence continues at coordinate 927,777 of QEPC01007842.1, read as the reverse complement.
TAAGGAAAACAATATATTCTTCAGGAATGGAGGAACAGTGGGGAAAGAAATAATGAAAAGAAAATCTTCAAGTTATATACTGAACATCTGGACATTGTTTAGTTGATTTTAGATAGGCCATTAAAGTGTACAGGGTTTAAATTAACCTGCAGCATAGAATGAAATTAAAAGGGAGCACTGAGCGGAGCTGAACGATGGAGATGAAAGACCCTCAGGAGTATTCTCTTTCCATTGTATCTGCCATTTTCAAGCCTCATGCATACAGCCTGTAAATCACAAAGCAATCTTGTCATGTACAGAATGCCCCATTAAATGCCCACGTTACTGACTGATTTCTTCTTCTCTAATGGCAATTTCAATTAATTTTTTTTAAAAATCCCCCCCCCCCCCAAGATTTTTCTGACCTCAACCTACGTTTTGAGGCTGTAGCTTTGAAGTATTCTTGTATGCGTTTAAGCAAGACACTGAGTCAGGTTTAGAACACAAGGTTCATTTACACACAGTAGCATAATTAGATTGTTATATACAAGTTTCAGACGAAAGATAGGCCTACATCACTAAAGAATACCTGTTAAAATGACTGTGAAGAAAGATTTTTTTCCAGTAAGACTACTGGAAAAAAACATTATCATTATTATCACCTTTTAATTAGGTGATAATAATGATAATAGGTCCTACCATGTGGCAGTTTGTGCTAAAAGAGCAGCAAAACTGTGGGCGTTTTATATTAGTACTCAGGTGGTTAGTCCCGATTGAGATTACTAATTTTGGTATATAGGAACATTCTTTGTCTTATTCCAGATAGTCTAGGCATGGGATGACTTTAATTGATTCTGTATACTGGGTTTTAGTAGGTTTTAATAATAATATGTTTAGCGGCCAGGTGATTGGGGTTTGTTGGTTTTAAACTTTTGATTTTATTGGTTAACGTGTATTGTTTAATATTGAGTATTTGGAATGGATATCACTTGTTATCTTATTGGCTGATTGTATTTCAAATGTGTTTTATATTTTTGTTGATACTGTTATGTCTTGATGCCTGCACAGTAATAAACAATTTACTTACTTACAGTAAGACTACTATGCAAATTATGTCTTCCATAGAATAAAAAAGTTCAAGGTTTCAATAGCATAGTAACCCCTACTCCTATTTTCAAAAGGTATATAGGAACCTAACTTAACAGTCTCATTTTTAAAAATGAGACTTAAGATTTCATTAAAGATACATATAGATTTCATACAGATATATAGCTTATAATATATAGTAAAATACAAGTATAACAGGGTCACTACATCTGTGAAGGATCAGGTTCATAGGAGGGCTGGATAAATCCTTGTGGGGATGCCTACCCCTAGATCATGAGCTGTTGGTGACTTGACTGTGGGACTGGGCAGGCATTGGCAGGACTGTTCTTGAATAGTTCTGCTCTTTCCTGGCTGGGAAAACCCAGCGTGTGGTGCTGGGAGAGTTTTCATCTTCCCCCCGGGGCCTCACGCGTGGAGTACCACAGGGTTCCATCTTATCCCCAATCTTGTTCAATGTGTATATGCAGCCTCTGGGAGAGGTTGTTAGGGGTGGGACATCGGGTCAAATACCGGCTACCGGATTTACCGGTTACCGGATCTAAAAAAAACGGATTGCCGGATCTGTGTACCGGTTTACCGGTACCGGATTTGTTCCACTGATTTCAATAGGGAACTGTCCCCATTGAAATCAATGGAAAAAAACAGAAAAAAGCTCCCCCTCCCCCTCCCAGACTGTGCGGGTGGAAGGGGGGGCACCCCCCACGCACCCTGGCTTTAAAAAAACAAAATTCCCCCGAAGTCCCTGCTAGCGCGGGCTCCGGGCCACCGCCGGCGACCCGGAGCCCTCACCAGCAGGTACTAGGGTGATCCCTGGGGTGGGGGGTGGTTTAACACCCCCCTACCCCAGGCATCACCCTACCTCCCCACCCAGGGATCGCCTACCTTGTGATCCAGGCGGTGGCAGCGGCGGTCCGACTGCGGCGGCTTCAGTGCTGGCTGTGGCTGCCGGCTTCAGTGCTACTAGGCCTTCTGGTGAACTTCTGGGTTTCCCCAGAAGGCCTAGTAGCGCTGAAGACCGCCGCCGCCCGGAGCGCAAGGTAGGCGATCCCTGGGTGGGGAGGTAGGACTAGGTTAGGGTGATCTGATCCCTGGGGTGGTGGGGTGTTAAACCACGCCCACCCCAGAGATTGTACCTGCTGGTGCGGGCTCCGGGTCGCCGCCGCCGGCCCAGAGCCCGCAATAGCAGGGACTTTGGGGGAAAAACATTTTTTAAAGCCAGGCTGGGCAGGGGGTGTCCCCCCTTCCACCCGTGCATCCTGGACTGGGGAGGGAAAGTAAAGTGGGGTTTTTTTTGGTGTTTTTTTTTACATTGCTGCCATTCATTTGAATAGCCGCAATGTAAAAAATCCGGTACAGGGGAATCCGGTAAACGGGGCGGATTACCGGGTTTAATCCGATACTGCCAGTACACCAAATACTGGCAGTATCGGATACCGGATGATCCGGTAGTCCCACCCCTATTAAGGAGTATGGAGCGAGATGTCATCAATATGCTGATGACACCCAGCTATATCTCTCATTTTCCTCCGACTCAGGCCCGGTTCTTGTCCGCTGTGGGGGATTGGATGAGGGCGAGCTGCTTGAGACTTAATCCTGACAAGACGGAGGTGATGGTTATTATTATTATTAGCATTTGCGTAGTGCCAGCTATGTACCTGGCACTTTACAGAACAATAAAATAGATGTGGTCCCTGCCTACAGCTTACAATCTAATAGACAGGGAGGGGTGAGACAAGGAGAGTGAACATAGGGAGAGACAATACAATAAATAAATAAGAGTGAGGGGATAAAAAAACCCTAATCCACCCTCCCCGCCTGCCCAAAGGGCTGGGTGAACAGCCAGGTTTTGCAAATTTGCCGGAATGTTAAAAGGCTTGGGGCCAGGCGAGCTTCCTCTGGGAGGGAATTCCAAAGGTGCGGCCTGGCCACCAAGAATCCCTCTCCATTGTGGCCCCTCGCTTAAAATGGAGGACCTCCAAGAAAGCACCCCCAGCAGACCGAAGGAGCCGCTCTGGGGCATGGAGGGCGAGACGGTCCCTGAGGTATGAGGGGCCCAGACCGTGAAGGGCCTTGTAGATCAATACCAAAACCTTGAACCTGGCTCGGCTCGCTATTGGCAGCCAGTGCAGAGTATAGAGCACAGGTGTTATGTGTTCCCGACATCCCGTCCCCGAAAGGAGCGGGCCGTCGCATTCTGCACTAGCTGCAGCCTCCGAACCAGGAACAAGGGCAGCCCCATGTAGAGCGCATTGCAGTAGTCCGCCTCGAGGTGACAAAGGCATGGACGAGGGAGGCCAGGTCCGGGCCGGAGAATACGGACACAGTCTCCGCACCAGATATAACTGGCGGAAGGCAGCCTTCGCCACTACCTCCACCTGCTGCTCAAGGCAGAGGTCTGTGTCCAATAACACCCCCAGACTCCGAACCTGCTGAGCTATAGGAGGGTCAACCCCCCCCCAATCAGGAGGGCCGACGCCTCTCTCGCTCTCCCCACCAACATCACCTCCGTGTTATCGGGGTTGAGCTTCAGTCTGCTCTGCCACATCCATTCTGCCACGGCCTCCAGACACTGGGATAGGACCGAGACAGCAGGGTCTGGGTCAGTTGAAAAAGAGAGGTACAGCTGAGTATCATCAGCATATTGGTGACATCGCACCCCGAACCCTCTCACGACCTCCCCCA
>QEPC01007842.1:870548-920949 GCA_003113815.1 Sphenodon punctatus | reverse complement strand
CTGGGGGCGGGCGGGCAGCTTTGGCCTGTGCAAGCAGGGGATGAGCCCTGCTGTTGCTGTTGCTGTCGCTATGGCGGCTGGGGGCTTCTGGCTGGCTGGGGGTGGAGCCCTGCCGCAATGGGGGTGGAGCCCTGCCGCAAAGTTCACAACAGGTGGCTCTCACAGACCCCAAGACATCCACCGCATCGGCTGGCGTCACTTTCTGAAACTCCCTCCACAGGGATGGACCAGACGGGGTCTCCCATCACCTCGCGCTCTCCACCTACTGCCCCAAATACAGCGTCAAACTTGCTCTGAATCCGAGCAATCTTGTCTGCGAAGTAGGTGACAAACTCCTCACAGCGGGCCTGGGATAAGTCCCCTTCCAGGCGGAGGGAGGCCGGCCCCACACCACCTGAAACAGCTCCACCGGGCGTGACTCCACAGACGCTATGAGGACAGCAAGGAACTCTTCCTCGCTGTCTTCAAAACCTCAACATAGGACCGCAAATGGCCCCTATGGAGAAGTCGGTCGGAGTCAGATCAAGTCCAACACCAGCGTTGCTCCAGCCTCCTGCCTACCTGCTTCATACACCGCAGCCCCTCGGTAAACCAAGGGGCCCTGCAGTGACGAGACAGAGGCAGAGGGCGTCTCGGAGCCACTCTGTTAATGGCCTCCCTCAGCAAGCTGTTCCAATGCCGGACCAGCTCATGGACAGAGTGACCGTCCAGGTCCAAGGTTAACTCCCTCAGGACCTCTTGGAACCGCTGAGGTTCAATCAGCCTCCGAGGGCGGACCATCCTAACTGGCCCATTCCCCTTCTGGAGGGGGTGCTCTGAGAGACTGGCCTGAAGCAGATAACGGTCCGTCCATGACAAGGGCACCGCCCTAATCTCCCCCACTACCGGATCCCCCGCCTCAAGGCCCAAACTGAAGATCAGGTCGAGGGTATGCTCCCCCACATGGCTCGGGCAGGTGACCTCCTGGGACTAATCCATGGTTGCCATGGCGGCCATGAATTCTCGCTCCGCTCCTACAAGGCCGGCATCGGCGTGGATGTTGAAGTCCCCCAAGACCAAAGTCCTGGAGAAGCCCAACGCCACCTCCGAGGCCAGCTCTCCTAGAGCGGTATGGGATGCTGCCGGATAGGAAGGGGCCCGGTATACCAGCAGCACCCCTAGCTTGCCCCTAGCCAAACCAAACACCACATTGAGGGCCTCAGTACCTGCAATCTCCTGAACTGGATATCTCCTATCAGTCCAATCCTCTCTAAAAATAATTGCTACACCACCTCCCCGGCCACCCGTGCGGGGCTGGTGCTGCACGGCATACCCGGCCGGAACGAGATCGACTAAAGTTGGTCCGGCCATCTCGTCCAGCCAGGTCTCGGTAATACATGTGAGGTCCACAGCCCCATCCAAGATTACATCCCGGACAATTGGGGCCTTGTTGTCGATGGACCTCGCATTATCAACAACAGCCCCCCACGCGTGGACCTTGGACCTGGCTCCTCCCTCCACCCCAGCGGGGGGGATGGCAAGCCACACCTTCCGTAGGCACCTAGATCCCCTAGGGGTGCGAGCCATCCAACCCCATGGACCATACTATCCACGCCCAAGAACCACCCCTATAGCCGTGCCTTCCCCTCCGTCCACCAAATTCTGGCCCTCCAAACCTGGCTGCTCGCCCTGTGGCCTCCCTGTGGTGTTGGTTCAGAAGCTGCAGCCAGTGCAGAAATGTGGTGGCCCACCTCTTGACGGGGATGGGTCAACGCGAGCATATCACACTGGTGCTTCGCTTCCTGCACTGGCTCCCAGTAGGCTTCTGGGCCCAATTCAAGGTGTTGGTACTGACCTTTAAAGCCCTAAACGGCTTGGTCCCAGTCTATCTGCAGGACCGCATCACCTTCTGGGTCCTGGAACAGCCCCTGCGGTCAGCTGGGGGCGCCCTTCTCAAGGTCCCCCGGATTTCCCAGGTCTCTACTATGAGGAGGGCGTTATCCGTGGTTGCACCGTGGCTGTGGAACTCTCTTCCGTTGGAGATCCGTTTGGCTGCCAGCCTCCCCTCTTTCCGCAGACAATGTAAGACCTGGCTGTTCCGCCAGGCCTTTCCTGAGCGAGATGGGGTGGGTGGGTTGGGTTGGGGGGGTTTATATTGTTTTTAATTGAATTATTATTGTTTGTTTTAATGTTTTAAAAATGTTTTTAATATACTGTAAGCCGCCCCGAGATGCCCGAGGCAGGAGGGGACGGCATAAATTTTTTAACATAAATAAAATAAAATATAAATAAAGAAACAGAAGCAGATATGGGGTATTTTTACACGTGATGGCTCGAAGAGCAACAACGTTTAGATCATGCCCAGGATGAACCCAGCCCTCACCCTGGGCAGGAGTCTGCCTGGCTGCCAAACAAATGTTCTGATGGCTAGGGAGGGGGCAGTGGTCGTGCAGACGTGGATACGCACGGACCCGCCTCCCACACTGCTGCTCCCTGATGGGTGGGTGTGGTGGTCTATAAGGCTTCCGTGCCCGCCCGGAACTACTCCGGTCAATGGCCAAAGTTAGGTAGAGCTGGCCATCAGATGTGATAGCCTGCCCGCTCTACCACGATCTGGGGTAGCTTCCCCGAACTGTGGCAGAGCTAAACCCAGGATGTACGCTGGCAGAGTCCAGCGCACATCCCAGGTTTAGTCCTGCCATGGTCCAGGGTGTACCCTGCTCCCACTTGTGGTTAACATCTGGCAGGCGGGAGCACATGACACCATCACCAATGGCCACACCGGGTTAAGCGTGGACACTGGCAGTGGTGTCATGTTTGAAAATACCCATGCAATCAAGTCCAGAAAAAGTGGGCTAGTGAGTGCTCCCAGATGGATGAGGCAGGAAACTGCAAGCCATCTATGAAGCCACACAGATAAAAAGGGAGAGCTGGAACTCAGAAGAGAGGACCACCAGAGAGAGGCAATTGGAGTGCGTAGGTTTTGCCTTGGGGCTGAGAAATGCTGGGTAGAAGGCCCAGAGGAAGGGGCCAGGCAACTTGCCCCAAGGCCCTGTATTACACAGGAATTCCCTGGGAACTGGTAGTCTGAGAGTAGATCAGGTCAGAAGGTCCAGAGAAGACTAAAATCCTAAAACTGGCTTTAGGCGTACAGCTAAGGGAGCAGCTTTCCGGTTGGCTGAAAGTCCAGAGGGACTCATCAGAGAGGGACCCACCTGGAAGGGGGCTCGCTGCATTTAGAAACTATGAACATAAATAGCACTGTTTGATGGTTGAACATTGTAAATAAAGAGTATTGGACTATGTAACCTCAGCTGTGTAAGTGGTTTGGTGGTGATTCCTGCACAGAGATATGGTCTGAAGAGGCCACCCCGTCACAACTAACACAGAGATAAAAACCTACCCCAAACCCACCTCCCACCTGTTTCATTAGGAATACATGGCACAAACAGGCTTTATTCAACTATGCTTTATTTATTAATGAAACTATGCTATATTGTCTGGGACCTCAGTAGGGTCCCCTTGGTGCGCCTTCCCTGCTTTTGGTACCTGTGCTGGCTATCTGTAATTTCATTGGTGAGTCGAACTTTTGGGTCTCTTGCTGCAACCTGATCCACTCTGAGATACCCTGGTTTCTTCAGTAGTCAACCTGTCCAGGACTGTTTGGCTTCTTCCCCTGCATCCCTAATCTTTGGGCAAGGGGTCGTTTCTCATTCCAGGTTGTCCTCCAACCCATTGGTGTCCTTATGCACAAACTGGTCAGTTTCTGGCAAGTTGGTTATTTCTCTAGGTTCATCTTGCACAGATGTCTGTGATTCTGTTATATCACCTGTCCTTCCTGTGTGGTCAGCTCATAGGACTGTGGAGCCACCGTACTGCACGACTCCTTTAGACTACTCCTTCTGGTGTCTTTCCAGTGGTTGTATCTGAAGTAACCTCAGTCAGGTCTGGCAGATCTATGACAGAGCAACTGTAATAACTGGCTTGCTTCTGTAGAGTACCTGCCATCTTTCAGTGGTTTCCCACCACTTCTGGCTGCAGTAAGTCTCTTCTCATTGGTAGAAGTTTTTTGGTTCTACAACCCATCAGTGCGGGTGTGGGACTACTTTGGCAACCCTGGGATGGAGTATTGAGATGTGCTAGGAGTGCCTAACATGGGTCAGAACTGTAGCTGTTGCCTTGTACAATAGCCTTTTTGCAGTTTTAACTGCTGACTGTACTTTCCCATTGTTTTGTCAATAGACTAGTGAGATGGTTGAATTCCCAGAGGTAGGACAATCCCCTGAATTTGTCTGAGGCAAATTGAGGTCCATTGTTGTTAACAATCGTGTCTGGGATATGAATCTTGCGAAGTGCACTTTCAACTTACAAATCACCATTCTGGACCTTTCAGAGTGTCCAGTTCTCAGAAGTTGGAGTAGTAGTCACCAAATACTGTTTTCCCTGTGAAACTGAAATGATCTACCCCAATCTTCTCATATGGCCTGATGGGTCGCTCATGTGGCATGAGTGATTCCTTTTGCAGCTACTGGTCACAGGATCAGCAAGTCTCGCACCGTGTCTATCTTATTTTTTGTAAAGTGCCAGGTACATCGCTGGTGCTATATAAATGCTTATAGTAATACTAATGTGCTCATTCCAGGCCAATAAACACATTCCTAAGCCTGTCAAAGGCAACTGTTCAGGCCAAGATGTGAAGCGTGTATCTTTTCCATGACACAATTGCACAAGAAGGCAGGAATTATGAGGCTCAGCCCCCAATATATTAGTTCACCCTGTACACTTAACTCTTCTCTGAACTGGAAGTATGCATCTGTGCCTGAAGGTGCCTGGCCTTTGTCAGCCAGCCGCCCCTTTAGTATAATTTGTTTGACTGCCTGTAGTAGTGTGTCTTATTTGGTAGCTTCTTTAAATTCTTTAAATTCCTGCAGCTTTGTGGTCTTGATTGGGAGATAGCGCAGCATGTGTATGGATTCAATGTTCTCATCCCCTGTACTGCCTCCCCTGTGCCCAACACATAGGCTCGGCTCAGTGTATCAGCCAGCACTAGGGATTTTCCAGGATAGTATTGGATCTCAATGTTGTATCGCTGTAGTCGCATTAGCATCTGCTGCAGTCTTTTGTGAGCATGGAGGAAAAGCCCTGTCATGATAGTCTTAAATGGTTTATTGTCTGACAGCACTATTACTGGTCGGCCAAAAGTATTTTGATGGAAATGTTCCACCCCAAAGACCACTGCTTGGAGCTCTTTTTCAATTTATGCATACCCCTGTTCTTCTTCTGACAGTGTTTGGTTGGCATATTCAATTGCCCTTTCTTGGATGCATCACATTGTAGAAACAGCTGCTGTCCTAGTTAGTAGTAATGTAGAACTGAGATATTAGTTATCAATTCCTTCAACCTGTGGAATGCCCTTTTAAAAATATAAAATTAAATTTATTTAGTCCAATTTATATGCTACCCTTCCCACAGAGGTGGTTCTCCTCAGTCCCACTCTATGTTCTGCCTGGTCAGTCGGTGTAAGGGTTCTGCCTCTGATGCTAAATGGGGACAGTTCTTTGACAGACAGTTTATCATGCCCAACAATCTCTGTACTCCCTGTCTATCTGCTTTTTCCCAGCGGGAGAAACTAATATGGTTATTGTCCCAGAGTGATTCTGCCATTATTAAAAATCTGGCCATTTTTGCATATAAGGGAGAAATGTTCTAATGCATGATGTAATTTGTGTTTATAGAACATTATGGGACAGCAGTCTTATTATTGTTGTGTGGGACCTCAAAATGGTGGAGAGGGGTGGATACTGGAAAAGTAACATGTGATGTGTTACAAACTATTGTATATAATTTTAATTTGGTTATTTAAGAATACGTTGTTCGTATTGTATGTTGTTTTTATATGTTGATTTTGTAAAGTGAATGGCGAATAGTCGAATTATAATCAATCAATCAATCAATCAATCACTGTACTCCCTTTACATTAGTGGCATATTTCTGATCATGTTGATTTTCCTGGGATCTGGGCGAAGTCACTCTGCTGAAAGTACATGCCCCATGTATGTAACCTGGCATTGTTTGAGTCTCATTTTTTCTGGATTTAACTTGATGTCCTTTTCTTTGCATCTCATCAAGAATTGCTGGAGTTTCTTATTATGATCTCTTTCAGCTTCAATGTTGCTTGTCCCTTCTCTGAAAATAAGGATATCATCTGCAATGATTTTTACAGCAGACAGTTCTTCCAATGCCTGATGGAGCCTTTTCTGAAACACTTCCAGAGCTGGTGAGATGCCCATTGGCATTCACAACCACCTATATTGGCAGAAGGGCATGGTGACAGTTGTCAATTTGGAGGAATCCTTATCCAGCTTCATATGCCAAAACCCATCTTTTGACAACACATACTGTTAAGAGGTGGGCTCTGGCGAGGCCAGGCAGAATGTCTTTGATGGTACGTAGGGGATAGTGGCATCTTTTTGTGTCCTATTTAGTGGCTTTGTGTCTAATGCACGTTTGTAATTTGCCTGTTGGTTTCTTTATAACTAGACTGCTGCTTATCTAGGGGTGTTAGACGCTTCCGGTGTAATGATGTCCTGTTTCTGCAGACTCTCTAGTGCCTTGCAGACTGGCTCGTTCAATGCCACAGTATCCTCCACAGCAAACGAACGGTCTCTATGAGGAGGTCTATTTCAAGCCACTCTTTTCCTTTCAGGCATCCATCCCCCTTGAAAATGTCCACAAACTGATTCAAAACAGTCTCCATCGTCTATGTCACTCGATCCTTTTGCACCATGCATATGAAATTATGGCGTTGGATCTGGATCAGGTCCATAGCCTGGATAGATGTGTTTCCTAAAAGGGGCTGCTGACTCTTTCCATTCACTAATAAAATATCAGGCAGTACCCCCTCCTGTTTTGGGGATTTGTTAGCGTGAGGTTGGCATTTCCCCATAAGTTGTTGTAAGGTATTTTTATTATACATTATTAGGGAGTAGCTGCTCTTCTGGATGGAAATACTTGGGTTGAGCTCACTCTGGGGAATTCCATTACATGATGCCTCACTAACTGGAATTTTACCGAGTATTCCCCCACAAACATTGTAGCACATATAGCTGCTGGTAATAAGGACCCCAGCGTCCACTGATATGGACAGGGCCTCAGAGAGAGAGTTATCACATCCATATCCACTGTCAGTGGATTCTGCCACCTCCTGTATCAGTCTAATGAATTTTCCCCTCTGGTTGTTCCTACACACACTATGAAAATGGTTCATTTTTCCATATGCTGTGCAGCATTGTCCATAGGCAAGATGAGTAAGAATAAAATTCCATACTTTACTGAGTTATCTACCATGTTCAGATTTAACGACAAATCAGGAGTTGGCTAGGTCTAGAGATCTGTTTTATTTTGCATCACATCCACATGTGCTTGTGTTTGCACTGTTTATGTCATGTGCTGAATGCTCTGCTTGGACAGAGTAAATGTGACAGCCGATGGGTTGTTGAGGAAAATGAGGTGGAGCTGCAACTCTGCCTGTTAAGATATAAAATGTCTTGCCATAAGAAGTTGCGGTAAATTCACATGGTTCCCACTGAGTAAATCCTCACGGTCGAGATGAAAAGACAGCTCAGTTGCCTCTTGACTAATCTGAGCCAGTGTCAAAACTCTTCATGATTCTGTCATGGAATGTCACCTTGAACTGGCATTCATCATGCAGATGATGCTGCAGGCTCAGTTTTGGAATAGCATGTTCAGTCACTATCAAGATAAGTCATACAACAATCTGCCTTTATTACAGAAATAATATTGTTCTTTTTCAGCACGTTTATATCTAAAATCATTTTTATTTTTATTTTATTTTTTGCTTGATGACAGATCTAGTAAAATCTTTTAGCATATTAAGGTACAAAGGGATGAAATGAATTGCCCAAACTATGAAGGAAAACAGTGGCAGAGTTAGCAATATGATCTGGGTCTCCTGACTCCAGTCCTGTGCCTTAACCACAAGAGGTATGGAACAACATTAGACTTCCCTCAAGCATCAAAAAGCTGGGACAATTTTAGTTGTCAACCCACAAGACTTGAATGAGAAATTCCTGATACTAATACTCAAAAACCAAAAGACATGTTCAGTTCAATCCTTTGCCACTAAAGACTGGCAATACTCCCAATGACTTCAACGGTGGACGGCTGCACCCTTAGTTTTTTAAGTTTTTGATCATTTTATTTTATTTTATAAACAAACTTAACAACCACAATAACATAAAACTGCAACCTTACAATAGCAAATTAACTATATTGTATAACAATAATCTTCTGGCATCAAGTCCTGTGTTTATTCTTTATACAGTCACAAGTCATATTGAAAGAGATAGTTTAGTGGATGTAGCTGGGCATCTTCTCGCTGCATCACTTTAAGACAAGAGAACCAGGTTGCGTTCAGTTCCTCCATTTTTTCTTTGAGTCCTGCTAGTATTTTTTCCATGGTAAAAATGTAACATAGTCTCGACCTTCACTCACTCATTGTAGGGGGCTTTGTGTCCTTCCATCGTTTTGCGATCTTTTGTAGTGCCGCCACAAACATTATATCACCTACCTTCTGGTAGGATTTGATTAAAGGTATGTCGGGGTATAGCCCACACAATGCAACTGTGCACGTGGACACGCATGGCAGATGAAGATTTGTGGCTTTATTAATCTCCTCCCACACCTGTCACCAAAATGTTCTGAGCACACTACATGACCACCAACAATGTAGGTGGTCACTTTTCTTGTTGCATGTCCGCCAACATTTATTGCCATAGCCTTTCACGGCTCTACTTATTTGTTTAAGCGTAAGGTAATAACGCATTAAAAGTTAAGTTTGTGTGTCTCTAATGTCCCAAGACGTGGAGCTTTTAAATAATCTCCTCATCATTTGGGACATGTCAGTTTGGTGAATTTAGTCTCTAATTCTTTTTTCCAACCCCCCATATATTTTTGTGCATTTAAACCTGCCTTCAACTCTCTGTATATTCGGGACAGAAAACCTTTGCAATTATCTGATTGGTAAAGTATTTTTTCCATAGTAAGTGGGGGACGAACCAGTTCCTCTCTTTTTGGCAGTCCAAACACCCAACTTCTAAGCTGTATATATTGCCAATCTTGTATTTCAGTTTTAAGCAAATCTCGAATGTCCTCCTTTGCCATGAAAACCTCTCCTCTAAAGAGTTGTGCAACCTTAGTGAGATCTTTTTTTAAAAGCACACTGACTAATAGTGGTGCTAATTTGCATTTGTCTGTGTTTCTTGGGGTGATGCCTGGGCTGCACCCTTAGTATTAAAGTTACAATTAGGGACAAAAAATTATTGTAATTAACAGACATCTAGTTGCCTCACATTATATAGAAAAGATTCTAGTAAGGTTTGGTTTTTCTGGTAACACTTGTAAAGATCATCAACAGAAAAGAAATGAAATTAGGAAAGACACTAGCAGTACTCATTCCAAAAGTGATAAACAGTGCTGCTGTGCCAGTGTACACACACAAAACAACAACTGAACCATACAGTTAACAAGCAAGCTGACACTTAGGTGGAATCAAATGTGATCGTAGCAGGGACAGGCTGCCTGCAAGAGCCTGACCCCTTAAAATAGATAGCACCTGGAGTACAGGCTACTGTGGGAGCTACTAAAGGCTTAAAGTGTAATGGGCTGAATGAAACAAGCTGGGTTTGGGGCATGGCTAGACCAGCCGGGAAGTTTGGCTACATAAACCTGTGTTGGAAACCAAGAAGGGGGATGACTGCCAGGGTGAAAAGGCACGAGCTGGAAAGCTCTGCAGGGCCACCCCTGGAGTGAGAAGAACCCTGTGATACCTGTGTAGGACGCACAGGGCCTAGCCAGGGGGCCTAATGAGAAGGTATCTTGGTATGTATATTTGAGTTATTGGTATGGATAGATTGTGTGGCTACATTATAAATAAAGAGCACACTTGGAGAAGACTCTGTGTGGGTTGCCTTACTGCCAGTAACTGGTGGGTGGGCCATGGCTCAGGTGCTAGAGTGCATGTTTTTCATGTATAAGGTCCTAAATTCAATACCCAGAATCTCTGATTCAGGATCCTTGGTAGCACGGCTCGGTGAGGCCTCTGCTGGAGACCTGGATTTGAAACCCTGCTGCCATGTCAGGTTGTGACATACTGAGCTAAGATGGACGATTGGTCTGACTGAGGGTGATTTCAGACGTGACGGGGGCCCTATTGGCCCCATCATGGAATCACCTGAATGATTCCCCGCCGGAATCATACCGGCCCGTCAACAGACGAGCCGTCTGATTCTGCCGGGGAAGCGGGGAGGGGCTGCATGGCGCAACGTGCGGCCGCACAGCCCCGCCCCCCCCACACTTCCTAGGCCGCCCGTCCTCTGGGAGATGGGCGGGCGCAGCAGCCAATGTGGCCGTGGCACCCGCCCGCCCCCGGGGTATTGACCACGCTCCGGAATTGGCAGTGAGCATGGCCGCCGATTCCGGCCCGTGGTCAGGGGCCAGACGAGATGTTACCACACTCAACCACAGTGAATCCCGCCGTGGCTGAGCGTGGTAACGTCACATCTGTTGGGGGCACAAAGTGATTCCGGCCAGGTGTTCACCCCCGGCGGGAATCACTTTGACCACGCTTTCAGAGATGGTCCCCGGACCATCCTCAAAAGCGTGGTTATTTTGATCCCCGCTGGTGGTTCACTGTGGTGAACATCTGGCGGGGATCAAACAGGCATTAAGGGACCATTCCCTACCACAGGGGATTGCCTGTGGTTGAGTGTGATCTCGTAACGTCTGAAAATACCCTCAGTTAGGCAGCTCCTTATATATCCTAACTCAAACCCCTGCCAGTACTCAACCCTCTTAGGGGGCACCCTGCTACAGAGACGATAGCCCACATTAACCTTCACCAGGCATATTCCCACATGCCCATCTATTAGGCATCCACCATGTGGCCTCAACAGAGCAGCTACTCAGGGACATTGAGGGCCCGCTGTGTGAGCCAATCAGGGCTAATGAGCACCCACATGTCATGTTTTGTCAATTAGGTTTGCCTGCAGCCTCGCTGGCATTCAGGTCTGCCAGCCCCATAGAGTCCCACCTCGTGTGCTGGGCCAACTGAGAGGCTGTGGCAGTAGCAATCTCCCTCCCTCACGGGCACTTCTCCACTAAGTGGCGTGCAAGAGAGCTCCCTCCGCCTGCAGTCTCCCTTCCCATATCTCATCTGAGATATCCCTTCTTGCCTCTCAGCTAAGAGGCATGCTAGAGATCTCTCTCCCCACAATCTCCTTCCACCCGCAGTCACCTCTCAGCTGAGAGGAGTGGGGGGAGGGAAATCTCAAGCTGCCACAGATAGGGAGATCACTAGTTGCCACAAGCATATGAAATATGGGCAGTGGGATGCTCTTTTATTAGGCTGGACACGTTAAACATGTTTGGGAGCTGCATGGTCCAAGAATGGACTCCAGCGAGCTATCGTCTTGTTTGATTTCACCCTTAAATACAACTAGCTATGCTAATACTCTGAATTTCAGGTTTTTTTCTTCACTTTTATTTTGTTTTTAGAGGGATTTTGAATAAATGTCAAATACCAACTAATGGTAAATATCACTAGGAAGTGGATTTTGGGAGTGGCTCAAGTATTTTATTCAACATAGAAACCACCAACTTGTTTTAATGTGTACTTCTCCCGGTATTCACAAGCCTCAGAAATTTCCTTGCTCTAATGCAAGACATATTTATTTAGATTTGGATCTAGTTACCATTGTCCATGTCTTTATAACCTCGAGGCTAGACTACTGCAATACACTCTGTATACAGCTGTCTTTGATGACGGTTCAAAAGCTGCAGCTGGTACAGAATGCGGTAGCCAGCTTACTATTGGGTTTGTGTCACTGGAATCACATCATACCAGTACTCCAGTGTGCGCACTGGCTGCCAACAGCTTTCCAGGCACAATTCAAGCAGCTGATTTTGATGTATAAAGCCCTGGCATTCCCTCCCGGTGGGGGCCCGTCTGGCCCCTGACCTCCCGGTGTTCCATAGGAGCTGTAAGACCTGGCTGTTTTGTAAGGCATTTGGTGAGGGACAGGGGTAAGGTGTGGGTGGGTAGAGGGATGGGGGGAGGGGTTTCCCCCCGTTTTGTGTTTTATGTTTTAAAATGTTTAAATTGTTTTATATTATATTTGTATTTTTATTGTTAGCTGCTCTGGGTCTCCTGTGGCGGGAAGAGAGGGGCAAAAATGTGTCAAATAAATAAATAAATGGCTTTATATATCTGAAATACCGCCTCTTCCCTTATGTCCCATCATGATCCCTGAGGTCATCTGAGAGCATCCTCTTGCATGTACCATCTACCCATCAAGTTTGTACAGCAAGGGCATGCAGAAAGATGCTCTACGTAGTTGCCCCACAATTATGGAACTGCTGTCCCCCGGAGGTTCATCTGAGCCCAAGTCTACTCATCTTCTGGAGACGATGTAAGACTTTTCTCTTGGTCAGGCATTTGGCTGGCAGGGATAGGGGATTTAAATTTTTGTGTGTATTTTTAATTATATATATATATATACACACATACATATACACATTGTAAGCTGGTCTGAGTCCTTGGGATAGAGTGGGATGCAAATTTAAATGAATGAATGAATAAAATAAACCAACATCCAAAGACAGTGTTGCACAGTGCCTGAGCTGAAAAATTCTGAAACTGAATACTATATCTTTTACACCAGCCTAGATTGTGGGTTGCACAACATGATCACTGAGTTAAGTGATGGTATCAATTTCAAGAAATGACGGGTCCAGCGACTTGAAAAGAGAAGCTCTTCCACCTGCAGGAAGCCCCAATCTCCATGCTTCACCTGTGCTCTAACAATCATCAGGTTGTGAAGGAGCTCTGTATCAGATTTAGTACACAAGTCTATTTCACTCTAGGAACTGTATACAATACGAAAAAGCTCTGAAGTGTTGGATTCCATAGGTAAGGTATACATGGTGACCCCGAACCTAAACTTGTTTGACCTAGACTTGAAAGGAAAGAAACCAAACATACTAACAGGCGAAACTTCATTCAGCATTATTATTATTTTCTTTTATTATTATTATTTTTTGGCTGGGGGGGCTCTCAGGCCCCTTGGATTTATTAAAGAAATTGCCTCAACTTAAAAAGTTATTGGCTATAACACCAATCACAAGATCAAGCAACACAAGTAAAATATCAAATCGCTGATTACCAAATGAAATAAAATAAATAAATAAAATACATTCTCTACCACCAATTTTATACAAAATCCCTGAGAGATGACCGTAACATTGAATAATTCATAATGACCATTTCTCAGGGAGATTAACCATCAGGGTTTGTTTGTAAACAAAACAGCACAACATAATCGCCAATCCCACCTCATCCTTCATGAGACTTGGGGGTAACGTCCCCGCCGATCATTCATCACAATATTTCCAAATGCCGCAACAGCCCGGGTCAAATCTGAGTCCCTATTATCAAGGCAAAGCATGTTTGCCATAACTAAAGGACGCTTCTGCTGCAGCCACTCCAGAGTCTCTAGCATTTTTAGCCTCAAATTCCTATATTGTGGGCACACAAATAAGATGTGATCAACAGTGTCTGGCACCCTCATAGTACAAGAGGTACAGTTCCTTTCCTTTAATGGGATACTCCTATACCTACCCTCTAGCACCTCTGAGGGAAAGACACCACAACGGAGTCGCGTAAAGGCCTGCCGTAAGGAAAATTTCTTCCACTTTACCAAATAATCTGGATCCTGCAAAGGTCTACATGGCATGTTATAGGTGGGATTAACCCTCTGTGCTGAGAGCAACTCTGCATCAATTTGGCACTGCTGATCAGAGATTCTCTGCCTAACCAAGATCATTGCTTGTTTAGGATTTAATGACAATAGACTTGCCCGAGATAACCCCAGCCTCCCTATAACCACCTCCAACCGTCCCAACCAAGGGGACAATAACCCCTTATCCCTAGCCCACCTCAACAGGGAAGTCTCCCCCTTCGGCAGAAGGTTCACCTTCAACCAATATCGCACCAACGCTTGGATCGCCTTTGTTTTGATCGGGGCACAACCTGCCTCAAACCTCATGAGTATCTGCGGTGTTCCTAAAGGTACCCCCAAAATGGCCCTTAAGAAGCCATTTTGGATCGGCTCCAGTTGTTCTAAAAAGTCTAAGCCCCAAACCGGGAACGCATACAACGTTTGTGTAACTGCTTTGGTGCTAAATAAGCGCAGTGCCGGAAGAACCAACTGTCCTCCTTTGGAAAAGTAAAATCCGCGAATGGCACTCACCGTTTGGAGGGCCCGGGACTTTGTCATCATCCAATGAGCATGCCATCGAGGGGAGTTGGAAAATAGTACCCCTAAATATTGGAACTTGTCCACCTGAGAGATTGAATGGGACCCAATTCGCCAGTTATGCTTTATACCATGATTCCTATGGCCCACAACCAATACCTTTGTTTTTTCAAAATTGATTGACAGGCCCTCTTTAAAGCAATACTCCCCCATCTGCTGCATCCCCCGTCTGAGGCCCACTACCGAGCGGGCCACCAGAACCGTATCATCGGCATACAATAATGCCGGCACCCTCTTTTCTCTGATTAAAGGGGGATGAGGATCCACACCAAGCAAAAACTGGGGGAGATCATGGAAAAAGATATTAAACAAGAGAGGGGCCAGAAGATAGCCCTGTCTTACACCCCTCTCCACCCCTATGCTATGCGTCAGGGCTCCTTCTCCATTGAACCTGACTTGGAGCGAGTTGTTTTCATGAAGCCGTGCTATCAGGGCCAAAAGTCTCGGCTCCATTCGCAGGAGCCTCAAGTTCTCCCACAACCGGTTCCTGCATATGGAGTCGAACGCCATCCGCAAATCTACAAAACAGAGAAAGGTCTTTAATCCCTGGTGCAGAGTTTTTCTAATCAGATGTGCCAATAACAGCGCATGGTCCACCGTTGAGCGACCCTTCCGGAACCCCACCTGTTCCGCCCCAATTATTTCCTTTTCCTCCAACCAACTCAACAACTTAGATAGTAATAGTCTAGAATAAAGTTTACCGACCATACTCAAAAGGCTAATTGGGCGATAGTTCCCAGGGTCCTCCGGATCCCCTTTTTTGAATATAGGAGCCACTATGCTGGTAGCCCAGGCCTTAGGTAATCTTCCAGTGGCGTTTATTGTGGTAAAAATCGGGGCTAGAAGTTCCGCCCACCACTCAGGGGCCTCCTTTAAGATCTCAACCGTTATCAAATCCCCCCCTGGGGCCTTTCCGCCTTTGCAGCAGGAGATCAGCTCTCCAACCTCGGCAGCTGTAACTGGGGGCCAGCGTGGAAAGGAGTCAAACCCAGCCACCCGTGGGCCGAGCTGTGGTGAGGGAGCGGCCGCGAAGATAGCTCCATAAAACCGCTCCCAAACCTCTGGCCCCAGAACCACCGAAGGGCCGGGTCTCCCTCCCAATCCGAGCTGACAAATACAGCCCCAGAAGCGGGTAGCATTCCCACTTACTGCAGCTGCCTCCAGATTCCTCCATTGCCGACGCTGGAAGGCTGAACGCCTGAGAGCAATCATACATCTATACTTTGTCCGCTGTTCTAAAAAGGACATTCTACCAATTCGTGAGGGATGGCGTTTCAACTGCAAGGCCAAAGATCTTAGCCTTGTACGTAGTCATTGACAGTCATTATCAAACCATCCCCCCGGTCTCTTTACATGTGGGAGGGCATTTTCAAAAACATTTAGCATTAAAGGAAAGAAATACAAATACACTTCCTATATATTTGATGCAGAAGCTAATATAATATTTTGCACCAAACCACATCACTGTGATAATAATAAGCCATACCTTGTAATGCTGAGCTACATATCTCTACTGCACATAAAACCATAAAAATACTAGAAGGTAAAATAAACTAGCAGTTGTAAAATTAAGGTGAGGAATTTTAAGTACTTTGCTACCTGATATTCAAACATTTGAACACAGCCTTAATGTTAAATTAACATAAAATTTACTAGGGGTAATCCAAAATTATTATGCTGGGGAGTTCACCAGTTACATGAAAATATTTGGGTTTATGCCAGTTTATTGGCATTTATATTTATCACTAGCATCTAGTATTTCCCTGGGCATAGGCTTCAGCCCTTCAGAGATACTAAAGTCTCTTCAACTATAGAAGAATTTTAGGGTATCATTTCCACTTATTCCCAAAATAGCATAAAAATCAATATAGCCAACTAGACGATGGCAGACCTGTCTGTACAGTCAAAGCAAAGCTTGTTCCAAGATATGGTCCATACAGTCTGAAGATTAAAATATTTTTAGCAACACACGGGAAGAAATCTGCAAAAATTAACCTACCCATTTATATAAACAAGATGAACATTCCCCTTTACCATCAAGAACACACCAATGTCTATGGTAGCGCTGTTCCCTTAGACAGTGGTGTTTAACTTCTGACAAATAATAATGCAGAAATTGAAAAATGAAGATACTTTGCTATTGTCAAGTACTGTAGCTATCAAAAGTCAAGTCTGTGAGCTGATCTACAAAGAACCATCTTGTAATTAAAGTCAGACAAACAGACAGCTGTTTTTAAGTTTTGATGGTGTTTAAATTACATGCACAGCACAGTCTATTCCAGCACTAACCTTTCACTTGAAAGGTCATAACTGTGTGATCTGCCTGGGATACCTGAAGGCCCGATACAGAGAAAACTACTCTGACAAAATCTTAAGCAGCAATCGTATATTCTCAATGATAAGAGAACTAGTTCTTCTAGAAAAGGAAAAAAATATATTAAGTACAAACAATGTTGTGTGCGACTAAATCAAAAGCCTTGCTGAAGTCAAGGTATATTATGTTCACCACATTCCTTACTGAACTGGTTACCTTATCAAAGGAGGAAACTATGTTGGTCTGGTATGATTTGTTCTTAACAAATCCATCTTGGCTCCTGGTAAACAGTAATCAGGTCATTTCCCATATAAGTTTAATGATTTGTTCTAATATCTTCCCAAGAATTGGAGTTAGGCTAACCGGTCTATAATTCCCCTGATCTTCCGCCTTTTCTTTTGCAAAGACAGGCATATATAGGAGATAGATTTTTATGAGTCACATTATTGGTTGTGGCATGCACCATCTGACTAAATAATTTCCCTATGTTGATTTTATTCCTCTAAATTATAAATATGGAGTGATTGTCCAAATATACACTGTAAAAATATTTTCAATGTTAGATGGAAGACTGTGGGCTGAAAGAACTACCATAAGGTGGTTACAGAACGGGATGTCTCACACAAAGAGTAATAATTAACACATTAATTTCAAACTGGAAAGAGGCATCAAGCAGGAATATTCTCATTAAAGACCTGGAAAAATGAGTAGATAGAAAAGTTTTCAAATTTGCCAAAGATACAAATCTGGGAAGGATTGCAAATTTCTTAGAGGATACGATTAAAATTCAAAACAACCTTGATAAATTGGAGATCTGGTCTGGAAACAATAAAATGAAGTTTAGCTGTGGCAAATGTAAAGGATTTCATGTAGGAAAAAACAATGCACAAGTACAAGATGGGAGATGACAGTCTAGGCAGCAGCAGTGCTGAAAAGGTTGTAAGGATTTTAGTGGATCTTAAACTGAGCGTGAATCAACAGTATGATGCTGTTGCTACAAGGCCAATGCTATTTTGGGCTCTATTAGCAATAGTATCGTATTGAAGACTTGAGATGTTACATCACTCTACTGGCTGAAACAAATATACCAATCAACTGTAGGAATGTCCTGTCGCGTTTATATTGGTTTTCCTTGAGGGTTTCAATCATGAAATATCAGGAGGAGGTGGATAAAGTCCATCAATTTGTTTCTCATTGTGGGGAAAGAGGATGGTAGGCTCCACGCCTTCTTAGCAGGGTCAAACATCTCATCCAGCATGGGGACAGTGACTATATCAGTGTTCCCATGACCGAAGATGTCAAAAATGGGGCCTTTAGATGACCTCAATTATTTTGTTCTGGACCTGGGGCGTCACTGCTACCAAATGGTGTAAGATGCCCTGAAATTTCCTAATCTCCTCTGTTGGACTTACTGCCAGGGTGCTGGTACTAATGTCACTAGGAAATGGCACTGTCGATTCCTCAGATTCAGGGGAATCAGCGCTTAGTGTAGATGATTCTTTCATAGAGCTGGACGAAGAGCAGATTACAGTTTATCAGCTGGAGCCTGAGAAAGGGGTTAAAATGTCTGAGCCAGACACAATGCACATTTCATGCCAGACCAATCTAGTTTCCTTCTTTCCTGATAATCAGTTTAGTAGATAAGGGGAATGCAAATGGACATTAGATATCTCAACTTCAGTAATGTGTTTGACACAGTCCCACATGACAATCTCATAAAAAAGCTGGAGATATGTGGGCTAGGTGGAGTTGCCATTAGGTGGGCTCACAATTGGATGAAAAGCCACACTCAAAGAATAATAACTGAATGGTATTACATCGTGAGGAGGAATACAATAGTGTTTCAGAGATCTGTCCTGGGTCCAGTCCTTGTCAACATTTTCAATAATGATTTGGTGGCATGTGTGGAGAGTATACTCATCAAATGTGCAGTTGGCACAAAACTTCATAGGACAGGATTACACTACAACCTGATCTACATACTAGAGATTTGGGCTGGAAGAAACAAAATGAGATTTAACAAAGACAAATATCAACTACTATACATAGGAATGAAAAAAACCAGAAGCACAAATATAAAATGGGGATAATTAGAAGGCAGGAGCACTGCAAAAATGGATCTGGAAGATATGTTGGATCATTAACTTAACATGAGTCAACAATGTGACATTGCAAAAAAAGACAGAAGCCATTTTGAGCTGTTAATAGATGCATGGATTTCAAGTGGTGGGGCCACTTTACTAGGAGCTGGTGAGATCTCACCTGAAATAGTGTGTTCAGTTTTGGGCGCCACAGATCAAGGAAGATGTAGATGAATTCAAGAAAATCCATAGGAGAGCAACTAAGATGGTAAAGGGGCTGAAAGACAGGTCATATACGGAAAGGCTGAAAGAACAGAGTATGCTTAGCCTAGAGAAAAGACAACAGGAGAAACATAGCAATTTTTAATACCTAAAGAGATGTCACAAAAATGAGGGAAAACATTTTTTCTCCACTGCCACCTGGACAAGAATAAATGGGTTTAAATTGTAGGAATGAAGATCTCATGACCAGGCCTCAAACCCTTGGCTGCTAGGATGAGTGGTGGGTTTTTTTCCTTTATTCTACCTCCTGGCCTACCTGCTGTTGGGCCTTTCCTTGCATCTGTTAAGGCTCCTCCCCACACTGATCCCAAGCTCTCACCTCACCACACCAGCTGAGGCCAATCACCGCAAGCACCTGGGCCTTGCAGCGGTACCTGGAACTAAGCTGTTCTCTCACTGGTACCGAGGACCACTAGGTGACTTTAAAAGCCAGCTCATTGTCCTGGGCTTCTCAGAGCATCTCAATGCTTCTAGCTGGTCACATCACTTTCTTTGATTCATGCTCTCAGCAACCCCCAGCCCAGTTCTCCTAGCCACAGCCCCTTGCTGCCTAGCCACTACTTGAGTATCCACTCCCTCGCTCTCCTCCCTCTTTGCCCCTCGGACAATCTCTTGCCTGGATTCCTGCTTCAGCTTGAACCTCCGGTTGCGTCACCCGTGGATGACACTACCCTGTTGGACTGATTTCCTGGCCCGACCCCCTGCTTGCTCTGGACTTCAAGGTATTGCTCCCACTCACCCCAATCCTGCAGGGACTCACTCAGCTGGGACATGAGATGAGTCCTGCAAGACTTACTACCACAGCCTCCCAAGCCCCTGCTGCCCTGACAGGAGATTTCAGCTAGATATTAGGAATACTGTTTCCTAACTATAAAAACTGTTGGGCAATGGAATAAACTGCTAAGGGAGTTCGTGGATAAAGGAGGACTACAGCTATAATATTATCGAGAGCTGGCTGTCCAGCCACATTTTGAAAACCCGTAGCAATGGAGAGTCTAAGGCCACTTTCAGACATGCCCCTCCCCCCCCATGCATATTTGAGCTGCAGGCAGGGGGGATGCGCAGCCCAAATATGCAGGGAGATCGGCCCGTCTAAAAGGCAAATGTGCACGGGATGCAGAGCTCTATTTCCTGCTCGGCAAAGCCGCCGCATGGGGAGGGCTTTCAGACCGGCTGATCTCCGTGCATATTCGGTATGTGCATTCCCGCCCCCAGCCCGAATATGCGCCGGGGGGGGGGGGGGGGGCATGTCTGAAAGTGGCCTTAGTCTTCCTAGGCAACCTGTTCCATTGTAGCACAGCCCCTACTGTTAGGAAGTTTTTCTTGATATTTAATTGAAAACTACCCAAAACTGGACACAATGCTCCAGGTAAGGTTTGACCAGTACTGAATGAAGTGGAATTATTACTTCCACTGATGTGGAAACAAAGATTCTGTTAATACAGCCTAGAACTGCATTAGCCTTTTTTGCAATCACAGCACATTGCTGACCATTGCTGAGTTTGTGATCAAGCACAATCCCTAAATCCTTTTCACACGTGCTTCTGACAAGACAAGTGTTCCCCAACTTATATTTGTGCATTTGGTTTTTCATCCACAAATGCAAAAGTTTACATTTATCTCAGCTGAATTTCATTATGTTAATTTCAGCCCAGATTTCCAACCTATCAAGATTTTTTTTTTAGTTCTAATTCTGTTGTCCGAGGTGTTAGCTACCGGTCAGATTTCTGCAGCATCTACAAACTTGTTAAGTATTCCCTCCACCCCTTCAGCCAACTTAATACACTGTTGAATAGCACTGGACCGAGGACCAGTGGGATACCACTTGATATTTTTCTCCAGTTTTATGATGAAACACTGATGATCGCTCTGGGCATGGTTCTTCAACCATGAATGCACCTTCCTGAAGTATCTTCCCACACTATGCAAGCTTGTCAAAGATCTCATGTGAAATTTTGTCACTTTGCTTAAATCAAGACAGAGGTGATGTTAGTGGGTAGGTCAATGGAGGTGACAGCCCCCTCAGTTGAGGGGGTTTGTCTTCAATTGGCTTCCCAGGTGTGGAACCTGAGGGTGCTCCTCGATACGCAGCTCTGCCTGGGTCTCCAGGTGGAGGCTGTGGTGCGGAGTGCCTTCAGCCAGTTACATCTGGTGCGGCAGCTTCGGCCGCTGGTTTCAGTTCCGGATCTGGCCATGATCATCCATGCTTTTATCACCTCTCAGTTAGACTACTGTAACGCGCTCTGCATGGGGCTACCTATGGTGATGGCTTGGAAGCTACAGCTGGTACAGAATGCGGCGGCCCGGCTACTGGTGGGGCCGGGTCACTGGGAGCACATTACACCAGTGCTCCGATCTCTGCACTGGCTGCCAATAGTCTTCCGGGCCCAAATTCAAAGTGTCAGTTTTGACCTATAAAGCCTTACACGGTCTGGGCCCTGCCTATTTGTGAGACGGCCTCACTCCCTGGGCTCTGGACTGGCCCCTGCGGTCATCTGGGGGCGCCCTGTTGGAGGTCCCTCAGGTGGGGACCCGTCTGGCCCTGCCGGTTTTCCGTAGGAATTGTAAGACCTGGCTGTTCCGTCAGGCGTTCGGCGAGGGAGAAGCATGAGGGTGGATGGAGTGGTGGGTTGGGGGAGGGGGTTGGGTTTTTTCCTCCTCATTTTTACTATTTTTATTATTGTTATTTGATGTTTTTATATGTTTTATTGTATTTTATTGACTTTGATTTTGTTAGCCGCCCCAGGCTACCTGGCAGGAGGGATGGGGCATAAAATTTTAAAATAAATACATAAAATAAGATGCATTATGTCCACAGCATTCCCCTCATCCATTAAACTAGTTCACTAAACTATCAAAGGAGACAAGATTAGTCTGGCATGAATTATTCCTTACCAACCTATGCGGAATATATTCCTGAATATTTGACAGAGGTTCAGAGAGTACTTCAGAAAGTTGCTTCAGTATCCTAGAGTGTAATTCATCTGGATCTGAAGTGACTAGGTATTCTGTGATGATCTCTTTATCTATCTGGGCTTGAATAGATAAGGCCAGAATAGATGGCCTTAGAAGGTTCAAAACCTCTTTCCATTTCCTTCTAGAACTCTCTGAAAACAGGTGAGGTGCCAGAAGGCTAGAGATGGACAAACATCCCTATCTTTAAAAAAGAGGGAAAGGCGGATGTAGGAAATTATAGACCAGTGAGCCTGACTTCACTGCTTGGGAAGATACCAGACACTAGAGCTTTTTTGGACCCATGGGTCCTTGTTTGACTGCTTCCCGACCCCGTCCCCCCTTGTCTTTCCTTAGAATCATGAATTCTAGTATTATGTGGTCACTTCTCCCCTACCTTCGCATATTCACCCATTCTTTGAAATTGGTTATGATCAAATTAAAGAAAGCCGACCCAGTTTCCTTCTTCAACCTTCTGAAAGAGGTAGTTGTCACCAATGCAATCGCAAGAATCTGATGGACATTCTTTGCATAGCAAAGTTTGTCTTCAAGCAGATATCAGGGTAGTTAAAGTCTCCCATTACCACTAATTCATGCCTTCTCTAGGCTGCTGTGATCTGCTTTAGGAAGGACTTATCTATTCCCCCTCCTCCTGCGTTTAGTGGTCTGTATTTGACTATTACCATAATATCCCATCTGTTTGTTGTTTCTGTCTTGCCTATACTTTCAGAACAAGCTATAAAACATGATTTCACTGTATAGCAGAGGTAGAGAAAGAGGAGGAGCACACTCTAGCTCAGGCACTGGAATAGACACTTTGAACTTCCTAGTTCCCAGACCTTATAATCCAGGTGGGCTGCCTGGGGGCAGGCTCTACCCTATGGCACCATTGAAGGGTGGCCTTTGGCATAGTATTTCAGTGGCCACAAGAGCAGGAGGGGAGACTTTTGCAAGAGTTTATTTTATGTTGCAAAATAAAATTTTGTATTGTGTATTCATCATGTTGATGATGCTGCAAGCTCAGTTTTGGAATAGCATGTTCAGTCACTACCAAGACAAGTCATACAACAATCTGCCTGTATTACAGAAATAATATTTTTCTCTTTACAACACTTTTAGATCTCAAATCATTTATTTATTTATGTTTGCTTTAAAGATGACAGATGTAGTTATCTAATACTAAAAACACTTAGCAAATTAGAGATTAAATGAATTACCCAAAGTATGAAGGAAAACAGTGGCAGAGTTAGCAATATAATTTGGGTCTCCTGACTCCAGTCCTGTGCCTTAACCAAAAGAGGTATGGAACAACATTAGAATTCCCTCCAGCATCAAAAAGCTGGGACAATTTTAGTTGTCAACCCACAAGACTTGAATGAGAAATCTCTGATACTAATACTCAAAAACCAAAAGACATGTTCAGTGCAATCCTTTGCCATTAAAAACTATGGCAATATTCCCAATGACTTCAATGTTGGAAAGGCTGCACCCTTAGTATTAATGTTACAATTAAGGACAAAAAAAAATGCTGCTATTGACAGCTTACAGCTTAAAGCTATACCCTTTAATTCCTACATTCCAATCGTAAGATTCATCGCATCAAGTCTCAGTGATGCCTATTAAATCATAATTACCCTCATGTAGTAGGATTTTAAGATGATCCTTTAGTTCCTTTTTAACCCTACAATTCTATTATTCTGTTTAGCCTAGAAAAAATGATGATTGGACATGTCAACCCTTAAAATAGCTAAAAAGATGCCATTAGATTGTAAGCTCTCGAGCAGGGACCATGTCTATCTTGTTTTTTGTAAAGCGCCAGGTGCATCGCTGGTGCTATATAAATAAATAAAATAATAATAATAATAATAATAATTTTAAAAGATAACATTTGTTCTCCATTAACACCAAGGACAGGACAAGAAACAATCGGTTTAAAATTAGTTAAAGCAGCTCAACGATGGAGGAAGCTGCTTAGAAACTTGTAGAATCTCCTTTTCTGGTGTTTTTCAAGAAAGGATGGGACCGACATCTGTCAGGGATGCTTCAGATACAGGCAGAAACCCATGTTCTCTGAGTTTTCCCCCCACTGCAGTTCCTAATCTTCCCGTCTGGGATAGGCCATTAAAGATTGTAATAAGTAAAGTTAAAATGCTTTTTTGGGGTCCTCATTTTTGCTGAAGCCCTCTCAGTCTATGTTGAGACCAAACAATAGCACAAACACAGCAGATGACTTTCCAGATGATGTTCTGATCCTGACTTCTCTTTGTGTTTATCAGTTTTGATCATGTTAACTTCTTCAAGAATGGTTCCCTTTTTGCTGTCTCAAGATGCTCTAGAGGCTTCAAAACAAAAACTTGTTCTACATTACATGGATTTTCTGCAACATCTATTACCTTTCTTGATCACAGAGCAACAAAATTTCAAGGTTGGAAAGGACCTCAATAAATCATTTTGTCAATCTTCCCATACAGAGACAGGTTTAGTTAAACCTCTATCACTGCTACACAGATGTTTACTAGGACTGAAATGAAAGGCAATTTTTTTCTCATGAAAGTACCGCAAGAATCAAGAATTGTCACCAAGATCTCGGTACAATCTCAATAACAGACCAAGATTTCGGTGGAGATGTTTTTCTCCAAATACCATTTACCATTAACCGCAGTTTACCATAGGCCGATTTACTGTGTACTGCTTTTATTCCTGTAATGCGTATGCGTAAAATGCCACTTTGTGCATGTGCGTTACCAGGATGAACACAGTACACGGTAAGCGGTACATGATAAATGTACCGCTTACCATGTACTGTAATGTATCTCCATGCCCCAGCAGGTTCGGAGTCTGGGGGTGTTATTGGATGCAGATCTCTGCCTAGATAGACAGGTGGATGTGGTGGCGAGGGCGGCCTTCCACCAGTTGTATCTGGTGTGGAGGCTGCGCCTATACATCTCCAGAAACGACCTGGCCACTCTGATCCATGCCTTCATCACCTCGAGGCTGGACTACTGTAATGAGCTCTACATGGAGCTTCCCTTGACGCTGGCCCGGAGGTTGCAGCTAGTGCACTGCACTGGCTGCCTGTAACGTGCCAAGCCAGATTCAAGGTGCTGACTTTGATTTATAAGGCCCTGTATGGTCTTGGACCAGGATATCTCAGGGACTGCCTTGCCCTCCGCGACTCAGGATGGCCCCTTCGGTCCACTGGGGACGCCCCAATGGAAAGGGCGTTCTCGGTGGCTGGGCCACAATTATGGAACTCCCTCCCAGAGGAAGCACGGCTGGCCCCGAGTCTGTTGACCTTCCGTCGGGCCTGCAAGACATGGTTGTTCTCCCAGGCCTTCGGAGGTGGAGAGGGTTGGTTAAATTTTTGTGGTGGGAGTTTTTAAAATTTGTTACTTAATATTGGAATTTTAGATTTTATTGTGGTTTTTATATTGTTTAAGAATTGTTTTTACCTTGTTGGAAGCTGCCCCGAGATGCCATTGGCATAAGGGGGCGGCATATAAGGGCAATCAAATAAATAAATAAATAAATAATAGGTATATGTTAAACACTAAATTGCTGTTAATGGTAAACATTATGCTGAGATAAAAAATTTGACTGAGAAATGTCAAGAATTGGTATTTTTCTCAATTGTTATTTCTCGGTTAAAACGAGCCAAGAACTGTGATTCTCAACGATAAATGAAAAAAACTCGAGATTGAATTTGACCCCTAACTTTTATCCAACATTTAAAAAACAAAACAAAAAAACCCTCTTAGAGTGATGGGAATGAGCAATTGGTTCACTTACCTTGTGAATTGCTCCTCTGCATCTTCTGAAGGCTGGGTGTTGTCCACCATGGGGATGATCTCCCCCATGGCCAATAGGAGGCAGCAAAACTTTCAACTGGGCAATGGGCATGCTTGAGGGTGATCACGCCCTCCATCTCGTTGTACCAAAGCCCTCGAGACGATGAACCTGAGAGTAGGAGTAAAACAACAATCCAACACTACAACTATACTACTTGTAACTGAGTACACAACTAGGTGTACCCAACTGGATATATCAAACTATCCCAAAACAATTTCTGGAGGGTAGAAGTACCAATGGAGAACCCCTACCTCAACTAATCTGGATGAACCAGCTCAGTTAACATCCCCAGTAGTGTCCAGACAGATAACAGCATCCTGTACACAAATTTAGAATGGGAGGGGTCAACACCCAACCTTCAGAAGATATAGAAGAGCAATTCACAAGGTAAGTGAAGCAATTGTTTGTTCTGTATCTTCTTTCAGGCAGGGTGTTGAATACCATGGGGAAGTAACAAAGCAGTGGTTCCCTTATCAAACAGGGCGGGAATCTAAATTTTAGAAATCGGCAGAGGACTCAGTCCAGAACCCTCGGAAGGATCCTCCTGCCAAAAGCAGCCTCCACTGAACTCAATATATCGATTTTGTAATGCCTGGTGAAGGTATGTACATTGTTCCGGGTAGCCACCTACATATCTTACTATAAGGAGCCCTAGAGTGAAAGGCCCAAGTAGTTGCCACGCTTCTAGTAGAATGCGGTAGACCCTCTGAAAGTGAGGAAGGTCGGCTGCCCTGTAGGCTTCCACAATAGAGGAGGAAACCGATTTAGCTACCACCTTGGAAGCCTTCTTTCCCTTTCTCCTGGGATTGTAGCACAGAAAAAGTGCTGACGATTGTTGAAAGGACTGTCTTGTTCAAATAGATTTTTAGAGCCCTCCGCACGTCTAACATGTGCCATAACCTTTCTAATCTATGGCTGGGTCTAGGGCAAAAGGAGGGCAAGATGACCTCCTGTTCTCTATGGAATTGTAAATTCACTTTGGGTATGAAGGAAAGATTGAGGTGGAGAACCACTGATTCCTTCTTGAACGTGTACAGTGATGGATCAATGGATAGAGACCCTAGCTCAGACACTGTACATGCTGAAGTAATAGTGATGAGAAATGCTAACTTAATGGTAAGTAAATAATTAGATACCTCCCTAAGGGGTTCAAAGGGGGCCCTGGTGAGCGATTTAAGAACTGTGTTAAGATTCCATGATGGGTATATCTATGCACCACGAGTGGAGAGATCTAGCCAGTTTCAAGAATCTTCTAATGCGAGGGTGAGTGGCAATCATAAACTCCCTTAAACTCCTAGGGGTACCTAGGGTGCTATCATCATCAGAAACTTTATTGTGTGACCAGCTGGGTCATTGCAAAACATACAACATGGTATAAGTAACATGATAAAACCAAAACACTATCAACAAGATAGTAGTGGTTACATAAAAAACATGAACGATTGCCCAACCAAGGTTAGAAAATTTCAGTGACCAACTATCAATAAATCAATAAAACAACAACGGCCTATTAAGCACAGCTAAGTTTTAAATGTAGGAGGCCACATCAGTTAGCTAGGTGGGGCCGACCTATCCTTATTTTTAAATTAAAATACCTGACCCAAAAAAGCACCCACCTTCTCTGAAATATTTGGGGAGTGGTCTTTCAGCAAAAAGTTGACCAAAAATTTGGGGGGATGGCCTGAGAAAGGCACCAACAGAGGGGCCAAAAGTCTCTCCCTGGACTTAACGTGAAAGGGGCACCAAAGTAATATATGTTCAAGTGACTCCGTCCGATTTAAAGGGCAAGTACATAAACGTTCAGTAGAGGGGATTTCCCTGTATCTTCCCTCCGTCTGGGAGGAGGTGAAAGCATTGAACCTGGCTAACATAAACAGCCTTCTGTCCCTGGGCGGTAAATTCCCCCCAAGATAGGCCATAGGTGACCAGGTTTCGTTGGCTATCTGGGGATAGGGCCCTAAAGCTCTGCTAGATCCCACCCCGGCTCTCATCTCCTGTCGGGTGATGTCTAAAAGTCTTGTGACCAGTAGTTTCCTGGCACCCTTGTAACCCAGGGGCGCAAGAACATCCGATGACAAGTCCAGGCGTTTTATTTGTTTCCACCTTAACCACCCAGCTATTTGAAATCTTATCTCGCAAGGCCAATTGCACTCAAATCGCTGCTTCATTGAAACAAAGATGAAGCCAACAGGAAAAAGCCATGAGCCAGATTCTCACTCGAAGGGGAAGGAGGCCACGTTCAAGGCAAAGTGCAATATTAGGAGTCCCGGGTGGAGGGGAGGGGAGCAAAGTCCGTATGTACTTAGTTTGGAGTAATTCAAGCAATTCAAGCCCACGACAACTGGGCCCTGTACAGCAACTGGGGAAGAGATTTGTGCACATAAATTTTTATGGCAGGAGTAACCAATTGCCTACCCCTGGACCTAAAATAGGTCAGCAGTGATTTATGCAATTGCTTAGATTTAATCTGGGCAGCTTGCGCGTGCATCGTCCAACCCCCACTATCTTGGAACAGAAGGCCCACGTACCTATAAACCCGTACCTGAGCAATAACCTTACCATTCAGTAACCACCTATGAGAAGCTTTCCTCCGTGAGAACACCAAGGCCTTTGATTTATCATGGTTAATTTGCATCAGATTCCTTCTGCAATATAGCTCAAAGGTGTCTAGGAGGCACCTAAATCCAACCTGGGTGCGGGATAAGAGGACCGTATCATCTGCATACAGCATGCACAGAATAGCTGCCTCCCCAAGTTGGGCGCATGGTGGTCTATAGCTAAGAGCTCCTCTGGTAAATCGTTAAGGTAAATGTTAAACAGGGTTGGGGCCAAAATACACCCCTGTTTAACACCCCTCTGAACTGAAATCCTACCAACCGTCCTCCTTTGGTTATCAAGCCTTACTGTCATCGTATTATTCTTATGCAGACTTCCCATAAAATGGAGCAATCTCAGATCTACCCCAAGAGCCTTACTTTTAGCCCAAAGCCGATCCCTTGGGACCTTATCAATATAGATTGGGAAGCAATTCCAGCAAAAATATTGCTGGTAAAAATGGATGTGGCAGCTCTCTATACCAATATCTCACAAGCAATCGCCTTGGAGGTAATACAGGACACTCTGGATGCTAGCTGTATAGATCATCCAGCTACTCCATTTTTGATGCAGTTGGCGGAGGTAGTACTCACGAAGAGTTGTTTCCAATTCAAGGATCAACTCTATTTACAAAAAAGTGGTGTTGCCATGGGATGCGCAGCAGCCCCCAAGATAGCCAACCTCTTCATGGGCAGGTTTGAGGAACAATTTATTTACAAAGAATCTCGTAACCAGTATAAACAGCATGTGTTTCTATATAAGCACTTCACTGATGACCTATTTTTCTTGTGGACAGGCAGCATACAGGAATTATGTGATTTCCAAGTCCAGATGACACCTGGACCACCGTGGCTCCCACTTCCAGCAGGTAGGGCTGTTTCAGGCCGGGGGCTGAAGATTCACCCGACTGTATGCCCTGCCACAACTCTCAGGTCCCCCAATGAGCCTTTATCTCCCCTAGCCCCCATCAAGGTCTGAGATGAAATTGTCACCTGACTGGCTAGAGAGTCTGATTTAATAGGTCCACCTATATTCATATCCTCCTCTAAGTTAATCAATAAGTTACTGTTAATAACTTTCTCCCCGACCACGTCAGATAGGGTATCCGGGGGCACGGTAGATTGTATCCCTTGACCTGTAACTGTGCTATCAGATCTGGGTACCGGGGGGACCCGCCATAGACAATTTGGCCCAGGTTGGTCCAGCCCCCCCAATTCCTACCCGATCTTTGAAGGGCCCCCAGGTTGTTATTAACATACACTTTTGCCAAATTCACCCCCTTGGAAAACAAAATATCGCTAGCTTTCAAAATATTGGCCGGCAAGATACTATTCCTAAAAGAAATAACACATTTAAAAATTCCTCGAGTATGTCTTAAAATTCTTATGTCCTTAATTCTCTAGGATGGCATGGGGAGTGCAACAGAAATTCTAGATGCCAGAAACTCTAGATGCAATGGAGAGGACATGTTCTCCGCCCAGGACTTGACTTCCTTGTGTAGATCCCTGGACTAGACTCCCCCCTGGTTCTTTACATATGTTAGGGCTGTAGTACTGCCCATGTGAACTAGCACATACTTGCCCTGGATTTCTGGTAGGAAATGCCATAGTGGCAGGTGGATGGCCCCGAGTACTAGCCACTTCATGCTGTGAGACAAGTTCTCCACTCTCCATTCACCTTGTGTGCATCCCCAGTTAAGATGAGCCCCCCAGCCAAGATGACTCGCATCTGTGGTCACCAACAACTTCTCTTGTTCCGAAAGCTGAACTCCCTGGTCAAACCTGAGGGGTTCCATCTACCAATCTAGCGATTTTAGGGCACGTGAAGAGATCTTGAGGGATATCTTGGATTTCTCCATTATCTGGGGCTGCCAGGGTCTCAGGAGTGGGCATAGGTGTAGCAGGCCCAGTGGAGATGGCAAATGCAAAATACCATGAAACCTTGCAGGGATGTCAGGGTGTTCAACAGGACTACTCTTCTGAGGCTGACCTCCTCTATAAGGTCTCTGATTTTCTGTTGGCGCTGAGGAGGAATAACATAAGAACATAAGAAGTGACATGCTGGGTCAGACCAATGGTCCATCAAGCCCAACATCCTGTCTCCGACAGTGGCCAATACAGTGGCTTTGGAAAAGACCCAACAGGTCACAATGGGGGATCCATTCCCTGTTGTTTTCCTCCAGCTCCTGTCATGTTCCCTGATCCTGTCTGGATAATAGCTGCTAATGAACCTATCTTCCAGAAACTTGTCTAAACCTCTTTTAAACTCAGCTATAGTACTGGCACTTACCACAGCCTCTGGCAGTAGATTCCACAACCCAATTATACACTTTTTAAAATTTGTTTGAAACTTGCCACCCATGAGTTTCATGGAGTGTCCCCTAGTTCTAGTACTAGCTGAGAGGGTAAGTAACTGCTCCTTGTTTATTACTTCCATGCCCGTGATCATTTTTGTTGCCCTTCTCTGTACCTTTTCTAGTTCAGCTATGTCTTTTTTGAGATGGGGCGACCAGAAATGCACACATTTGAGTTGCGGTCACACCACTGATTTATATAGAGGCATTATGACCTCCGTTTTATTCTCAATCCCCTTCCGAATAATTCCTACCATTCCATTTGCTTTTTTGACTGCTGATGTGCACTGCGCTGTGGATTTCATTGTATTGTCCACAACCACACCCAGATCCTTCTCCTGAGTGGTAACTCCGAGCTTAGTACCCAGCATTGTGTACGGGTAAGTTTGGATTATTTTTCCCTATGTGCATCGTTTTGCACTTGTCCACATTAAATCTCATTTGCCATTTAGATGCCCAGGCACCCAGTGTCATGAGATCCCGTTGCAGTTCCTCACAGTCTGCTCGTGTTTTAAGTACCTTGAATAACTTGGTGTCATCTGCAAACTTGATCACCTCACTCTCTTAACACCCTTTTCCAAATCATTAATGAATACATTAAACAGCACCAGTCCCAATACAGATCCCTGAGGCACACCACTTTTTACATCTCTCCATTGTGAATATCCTGTCCCTGCCTATA
Organism: Sphenodon punctatus; assembly: GCA_003113815.1. Taxonomy (NCBI): domain Eukaryota; kingdom Metazoa; phylum Chordata; class Lepidosauria; order Sphenodontia; family Sphenodontidae; genus Sphenodon; species Sphenodon punctatus. The sequence goes on along the minus strand of QEPC01007842.1, from coordinate 889,469 downwards.
TCAAGAATGACTTAAATGTTTGAGTCGTTGGGTGGGTTCGAGGTGGCTCTTTTCGTGGTTGATTAGAAAGTCGTGCCTTTCTAGGTGGTGAATGGTGATGCAGAGCTGTTTTTTGACTTGGTGCATGGATGAGAATGTCGTCGAAGAATGGGTAGATTAAGATCCCCCTGGTTCTGAGGTTTGCAATCAGGGGAATGAGGACTTTTGTGAATGTCCTGGGGGCCATTCAAAGGCTGAATGGCAGGGGCCTTGTATTGCCAGTGCATGGAATGATACTGGAAGCAGTGTCTGTGTTTTGGGCATCTGGGCACGTGTAGGTAGGCCTCCTGTAAGTCCAGAGAAACCATCCAGTCTCCTGGGGCAAGGAACAAGAAGATGGAATTCAGGGTTTCCATTTTGAATTTCTGGACTTTTACTGCTTTGTTCAATCGTTTCAGGTCCAGGACTGCTCTCCAGGAACCCGCTTTTTTCTTTACGAGAGAGGATTGAGTAAAGTTCTTTTCTGTGTTCTGGGACGGGGACTGGCTCTATTGCCCCTATGTCTGCTAGCCTGCGGATCTCTAGGCTCATCGCCCTGTGTTTGTCCAGATTTCATGATGTCAGTGATATGCAAAAGCAGCTCCTGGGAGGGTGCTTGAATTTGATCGCGTATCTCCAGGACACAATCTCCAGTACCCATGCGTCCGATGTAACGTTTGCACACCTTTTTGAAAATAGGGTCAGGCGTCCTCTGAGCGCTGGCTTGAGCTAAGGACAGGAACTGGAATAGTCATGCATCCTATTTTCCGGTCTGGTTTCTCTGTCCAGACTTAGATCGTGACGTGTAGGGTGTTCTGCTGTGGTTGCCTCGTCCTCTTCCTCCTCTGAAGCGTGAGGAGTTGTATTCAAAGGTCTTTCCAGGAAGAACTCTCCTGCTGGTGTTGTGTGAGTGAAAGGCTCTCTGGAATGGGTGAAAAAACGTTTGTAGGAGCTGACTGTTGCAATGTTTATTTCTTATTTGAAGCGTCTGCCAGAACCTGGTCCAGCGAGGCTCAGAACAACCTATTTCCCTTAAATGGCACGTTTACCAGGAGGATTTTTGTGTGGGGGGTCAGCCTTCCACGATCTCCGCCAGAGGTGGTGGTGGGTGATGGTGTTGACCACCATACCCCTAGCTGCCCAGGTGACTCAGTCAATAGACACATCAGTGAGGAATAGGTGGGCCAACATGATGTTTCGTACTAGTTTGCTAGAAGCACCCTCTGGGATCACTGAGGTTTTAAGCCGAGGATCCCACCCTCTGGGATCACTTGAGGATGACTCGGGACCAGTGGAATGCTGCTGTGGAAATGCGCAATAGGTGGGATTGGGCCTCATAGAACTTTCACAGGCCCGCTTCAATGCCTCTATCAGCCTGTTCATTGGGGTAGAGATCCTGCTTCTCCGGGAATACCGAGTGATGTAACAAGGAAGCAGCTGTAGCGTCCACCTTAGGGCTTTTAAAAATCAGGCTACTCTGTTTGGAAAACCTATATATGCTCTCCTGAGCCTTGGAGAGCCATTGGGTTTTGTTAGGTTGTTTCCACTGCTATTTTATTATCTTTTCGAAGGCCCTGTCTAGAATCGGGCCTTTTGTGGAACCTGAGCTCTTAGGGATATTTCCCCTGTTGGAGTCCTCCTCCTCAGAGGATTCAAATTTCTTTTTCACCCTAATCCTCAAGACCCTCTGAGCTCGTTTTAGGATTATTTTTTTCAGAGGAGGTGGTTGGGAGCGCTCTCCCCCATTCTTTAGGGCCAATAAAAAGGGGTCCTCTGTTTCTGTGGGATTGCCCTCCAATCCCTCTATTGACTCCTGGGAGCCCCTATCTGAGTCACCCTGCTCCTCTTCTTCCTTCTCAGCTGCATAGGCCTGGGGGTGTTCTAGTCCTGGGTCTCTTGGGAGGGGGATTATCCTCTGCCCCTGAGGCGACAATTTCTCCCTCCTCTTTTTCCTTGCTGAAGAATTCCTCTCCTTCGAAGGAGCTGTTTTTTTGGCTTTTCTTGGGCTTTTGCCCTTGTTAGAGCCTTTTTGGGGTGCTTAGGGGGCATTTGGATGGCTCTTTCTTACCCTCTAGTCATCTGAGGGATTGGAGGATAGAATTGAGGATTTGAAATTGGAGCCTTTCTTTGGGGGGTAAGGGTAGGGGCCCCACTTACTTGTTGGGCATCCTCGCCCTCTTCCTGGCCCTTCTGGACCTCCTCTCTGCTCTCCTCCTCCGTGGCATGGGTCCGCTCCTCTGTGCTGCGCCTCTGCATGTTTGGCACGCTTTTACTGTTGGTCGATCCAGGGCCACTACCGTCGCTGCAGTCGGGGCCTAGGCTGTCCTGGAAGGTGTTAATGGTGTCGGTGCTGCGGTGGGCTTATGTCGAACGATAAGGGGTGCTGGCTGGGACTCCCTTCGCACCTGCCCTTCCCTCCAGCCATGGCCGCAGGGACGGATAGGCAGAAGAAAGAGGATGCCACTTCTAAGGCCCGGGCAGGAATTCTGTAGAAGTCGATGACACCGGCTGTATCTAATAATTTCTGACCACGGGGTGCAGTCCCTGGTTAAATAAAAACTGACCAGCTCCAGCCAAATTGATTTACGAAGTGGCCGGAGGCTGAAGTTCTGCCTGCCCTGCTACCTCCTATCTCACTTGAGGCAGACTTTCAACTGGAGATGGAGGACATAATCACCCTTGAGCATGTCTAGTACGGGTGTGCATGTCATTTTCATTATTACAATAACGATAATGAAAAATGTCATTTTCATTATCGTTATTGCAATAATGAAAACGACAAATAATAATGAAAACAGAAATATTTGGTTTTGAAATAAAGGGAAAACAATGAAAAACATATTTCCAGCTATAACATTTTTGTTTCTTATTCAATTCTAATTAAACTTGAGGAGGTTGTACCCCCAACAGAGTGCACTATGTGTTCCAAGTTTCAAAACAATTTGATAAAGGAAACCGATTTAGGAAGCAACTGAATACTGTGATTTTACAAAAAGCTCCATACACGTTCATGGCTACATCTTCTTTATCTTCCATTCAATTTGCATGAATCCTCTGGATATTATGTCACTCCACAAGCTTAACGCTCCTGCTAATTGTCAGAAAGTTTGGATAAAGGGTCCTGATGGTATAAGACATTAACTTCAAAATACATTTCCAGCTGTAACATGTTTATATTCCATCCTGTTTACAGGATATTTGCCAGGAATATATCATATACCTTCCCTGTCATCTCTGCCAAACTACAGGCCAATTTGATAAAGGTACCCAATATTATAAGCAATTTATGTCATCCCCTTGAAGACCATTATTCAGATAAATAGCAGCACATGCAGTGCCAGTCAGAAGCAGGCACCGGGCATGACAGGGGGTGCCGTAGATGCCGTAGGCATGAGGGGGGCAGCTAAAAACTATAAATAAATAAATAAATAAATAAAACAAATAAAATTCTCAGTTCCCAGTGGGGGAGAGAAGTTCTGATGGTCACAGCACAGAATGAGGATATTTGGTTGACATTTCTGCTGGGCAACTGACATCACAAACTGATCTTATACCACAGTGACACGTAAGAGAATCCCTGGCATAGGCTCCTTCTCTGCATATGCTGTGCAGGCATATAAAATTGGGACCCTTTATCACATCTTTATGATATTTGGCAGAGATGATTATGAAAGTGTGATATACAGCCCTGCCAAATTTCATGTACACTGGTTGAACTACAAAGATGTTACAGCCAGACATACATTTATAAGTTAATTGCTTATACCACCAGGATCCATTCCTCAATGCTTCTGAAAGTTGGCAGAGAAAGTAAATATGGGAAGGGGTATAAACTTGCCAAGTTTCATCTACATTAAATGTGAGACAAAGAAGTTACAGTTAAGAATATAGATGAAGGGTTTTGCAAACTAACATAATCCAACTGCTTCTAAAATTGGATTCCTTTATCCAATCTTTTTGTAATTTGGTACACTTAATGCCTTCCATTGGAGGTATAATCCCTCCAAGAATCAGCTAAATATAATGAAGAAAAAAAAAAAAAGTACAGCCGAAAATGTGTTTTCCACTGAAACCAATGGGAAACGAAAGCAAAAACGAAAACAATTAGATATTTATGAAAACAAAAATGAAAGATTTAAATAATGAAAACAAAAAAACAAAAACAAAAACAACATGGTGCACACCTCTAATGCCCAGTTGAAAGTTTTGCTGGCTCCTCCTGGCCATGAGGGAGATCATCCCCATGGTGGACAACACCTGGCATGAAAGAAGATATAGAACTCCACAACCTCTCTTGTTAAACTGTCACTGGCTCAACGATTCTTACAGTGGGTGCTTTTAGACAGAGAGAGGCCCTGCCTCACCCCCGGGTGGCCTGTCTGTCTTAAAGGCAGGCTGCCAGATATGCAGGTGGAGCAGGCTGACCCTGCTCTGCTCCAGGCCCGCTTGCAGTGCTCTGGAACATCCAGGAGCACCACAAGCGGAACGTGCTGCTGAAACCTGGGGCACCAGTCTGAGGCAGAGCTGCTGTATGTTTGCTTGACGGACAGCCACTGCAGCTCCACTCTTGGCCACGGGAAACACCAGAGAGTTGTGGGCGGCAGAGTAGTGAGTAGGGTGATCTGGTCATAACTCTATGGTGTGGAAGAGGGGGGGTGACACACGGGTGGATTGTGGGCCATGGCAGCTGCCAGGTCTGTTTAAACCCAACCCAGGTGGGGCTGCAAGTAGGCAGACATGGGAGTACACCCCTGGAGCAGGTCTGGGGATGGCCAGCCTCTCATTAATCTGAAAACACCCAGTGAGAGAGGGTTTTTTTCCCTAAGAGTTATCCTAAAGCTACTTTTATGCAACTTGGATCCATTATCTCGTTTTACTCTGGTGAACATGGAAAACAACTAATCTCTTATCTCCACAGAAAATAAAATGCACAAATATAAAATTTGGAATATCGGCTGGGCAGTAGCATTGTAGAGAAGAATGTACATTCTAGAGGAACACATGTTAAATATAACGCTACAGATGGATGGTGCTACGTAAAAGGTACAGCGCTGCATATGACATAGTAGTTCTATAGAAATGATAAGTAGTAATAGCAAAAGGCAATATATCCAAAATATATCCAAAAATAACAGAAAAATCAGAAAGCAGACATGGAGCATAACAACTTTACTCTGCACTGGAGAGGCCTGAGATGGATTACTTTCTTCAGTTCTGATGTGGATAAATGAGAGACAATTGAGAATTATGCGATGAAGATGATCCAAGAATGTAAAAAACAAGATCTATAACACAAAGGTTGAAATTAAAGGTGGGTACATTGAGTCCTGAGAAAAAAATGAAGCCTGAAGGGAATAGGTTTTCAAATATGCAATTGTTTTCTTACTCATGCAGAGTACTTTAAAACATGTATGCAAAGCTTCTGTGCGAGTCTGAAGTAATCTTTATTGAATATATTATATTATTATTATTATTATTATAAGCATTTATATAGCGCCAGCGATGTATGTCTCATTTTCACTACACTACAGGGAACATTTTTTTATACTTGGGATACTACTGTTTCTGTCCTGTAACCAGGGACCCATGTTCACTGTAGGCAGCGAACACAGGTCCCTGCCCGTAACACATCTACATAGACAGATGGAGAGAATGCCTTGCAGAAACTGCAGGCTCACATACAGACAACAGGCTGACAAGGAAGCGTTGATGTTCTAGGGTTGGGAAGGTTTGTGAATGTGTGGTAGAGGTGGTTCCTATCCTTTTGTTATGGTGTTTAAGAGTATGCTTGTCATATATTATATATATATATATATATATATATATAAAACGACCAAAGCCAACAAAAACATAAAACAAATACAAACAACAACAATACAAACTAAGTGACATACATACTTAAAATCCAGAGGGCAAAGCAACGGCTCGCCCCAAACTCAAAAAAAGACGATTTTATAACTATGCCAAAGAAAAAGGTATATAACTAAAATAAAACCCAGACAATACTGTCAAAACACACCAGATATATCAGGATAGTACCACAATACACAACCCTCAGGCTATGGACAGCCTAGATTTAAGGAAGAGGGTGTGTAAGTTTAATGCCGCCACAAGGAACTGTGCCACCGCCATAGAAGTGGCGGGGTCCACATCCGCCAAAGCCAAACAGAGCAAATTATGCTCCGTTCTAGCAGGATATTTCTGTAGGAAAGGGGAGAGATGGATCAGTCGAATCCCATCATATAGATGGCAACTAAAAAGTAGATGCTGAACCGTCTCCACATCCTGAGCTTCAAAGGGACATAAGCACTCAGAAAACTCAATAGCCCGAACCCGGTCCTCCAACAAGGCCGTAGGTAGGGCATTGAGCCTTGCACATAGAAATAAATATTTCCCCCTAGTGGAGATGCCTGAAAGTAAATAGGGGGCCATTTTGTATCTAGGCTGCATATACAAAAGATAGTCAGCAACATGGGAGGAAGCTCTAACATCGGCCATCTCCACCTGCAAATCCTTGTCCCTCAACCTCAGGGTAATTTCCCTGATCATAACTGCCAGGTCCTTACTCATCCAATAGTCAGGGTGAAATCCTAATTTACACAAAAAGAGGTCCACTGCTCTCCTCCACGAACTCCTAAAAGTATCCATTCTCCAGTATTGGATCAACCCCCGGGGCTACCTCTTGGATAGTTTGGCCCAGAATTTCAGAATGAGAATCCAGGCTTCCACTGACCACCTGGGTTGACAAACCTCAGACCTAATGGCAGCGAAAGGTGTACCCTTTGGGACCTTTAAAAGGTTTTGGGGAAAAAAGGCCTGGAGACTTTCCAACTTGCCCACAATTGAGGGGATAGATCGTAGCCAGACTTCAACCCCATACAAAGCTTGAGCATGGGCCTTAGCATTCAAGACCTTTATTGCAGATGCCACAGCCCTCCTACCAGTCCTGCCAAATAATCTCAGGAGGGCAAATATGGTTCCTCGTGCAGTTGATACAAGACCTTCAACATGGCCCTTCCATGCCCCCGTTGACTGAAAAAGCAGGCCCAAATAGTGAAAAGATTTAACCTGCAAAAGGCTATGGGTCCCAATTGACCACTGGAAGGACTTACGGAACCACTATCTGGGATTTCCCAAAGTTAATAATAAGATCACTTTGACCACAGGAAGTTGAAAAGCACTTCAATTGCCGCCTCAAACCAACTTTGGTTTGTGAAAGAATCACAATATCGTCGGCATATAAGAGGGATCCTACTGGGTGGTTGGCCAATTTAGGAGGAAAATGAGACGGCAAAGCTAACTTGGGCACAACTCCATTAATGAACAGACTGAAAAGCGTAGGGGCCAAAACACAACCTTGCCTGACTCCTGCATATATAAAAATATTCTCTGTCAGGCGGCCCACTGGGTTCATCTTGACCGCCAGAGAGGTGGAACCATGCAAATTACGCAAAAGGTAAAGTAGCCTCAGTTCCACCCCCATAGAATCTAATCTTTCCCAGAGGCTCTCCCTATTCACTAAATCAAAGGCCGAACGAAGATCCAAGAAGGCAGCATAGAGTTTCTTGTTTTTTTCCATATATTTCTCAACCAAGTGCTGTAAGATCAAGCAGTGTTCCACGGTAGAACGGCCCCTTTGGAAACCTGCCTGTTCCAGATACAGTATACCACCCCTCTCAATCCAAAAATTCAGCCTTAGAAGAAGCCACTTACCATAGATCTTAGAGATGGTGCACAGCAGGCTAATCGGTCTATAATTGGCCGGATTACTACGGTCCCCCTTTTTAAAAATGGGGACCATTACCGCTTTGTCCCAAATTGGGGGGGATCTTTCCCGTGTTATTAATAGCTGAGAACAAAAAAGCCAGTCTAGGGGTCCACCAGTCAAGGAATCCCTTGATCAGCTCTATCGGGATCAGGTCCACACCTGGGGCCTTACCATTTTTAAAGGTACCAATCACTTCTGCCACCTCAGATGCCAAAACTGGTGGCCAAAAGGGAACTAAAGGGGGATCTGGCACAGAAGAAGAATCATTCGGGTTCGAAGAGCCCGCAAAAAGGGAGCGAAAGTGGGCAACCCAACAAACCTCAGGAACAGCCACCAAAAAGGGACCCACCTTCGGCTTACCCACACCATTAATCCTGTCTCTTATACACATCTAGATGTGTATAAGAGACAGGTCATGATTATTAGCAGCAATGGCCAACCTGTCCCAATACCTCTCCCAGAAAAGAGCCTTCTTGATCTTAATTGTCTCCTTATAGAGCTTCTTGGTCTGAAAATACTGGGGAGAGATGACCCCCCTGATCCCCCTGCCTATATTCGTGGTACAAGGATACCAACTGTCCTCGGAGGGCCCTACAATCCTGATCAAACCAGGGTTTGGAATGAACTCTTGGAGAGTTGAAGTTAACTGAACCTGAATGATGAAGAAGTAAAAACTCTCTAAGATCCCCAATTAATTGGGAGAATGCTTCGACAGTAGCCGACAAGGGAGGCCCGCTAAGATCCCACTGGTAAGAGGAAAGAAAAACAGCTACCTCCCCCACAGAGGACTGATCCACTTTAACAGTGACATGGGAAGAAGAATTTACAGGTAGAGGTTCCTCCGGGATGGGAGTATATAAGTTCAGAGGTTGAAGGGCTAAATCCAGAGTCAAAGGTAAGTGATCACTCCCGACAACAACGAATGGCAAAATGCATAATCAGGGGTACTAAATCAGAAGAAACTGCCAGATAATCCCCTACACTTGATCCTGCTGGCCCCACATAAGTAAATTCCCCTTGGTGATCCCCAAAGCCCGTGCTGTTGACAATAAACAAAGATACTTCAGTCAAAATTTTGGCAAATAGAAGACCAGTGGAATTTATCTTCTTATCCTTACACTGTCTACAGCCAACAAGATCCTTTACAGGATTTATCCTGCCAGAGGGGGAAACGACCTCATCGTTAGAACCTAAACGGTCATTAAAGTCACCCAACAAAATTATTTTGGTCAGAGGATCCAAATTAGTAGTTTCCGTTAGAACTTCCATTAGCTGGGACCAGTAGCCCGAGTTATAGTATTTGGCATTAACTGGCGGGATATATACATTGACCAACATCATATAGATTCCCCCTAACCTAATAACCAAAAGGAGCAGGCATGGGGATTTAGAGATGACCGTCAATACTTGGTATTGCAGAGATTTAGCGATAAACCATGCCAAACCCCCGCTTGGACGGCCCCATCTAGAATAGCGCACTGCCGGGAGAAAAAAAGTCTCATATGAGTTGAGGAGGGGCTGTGAGGTGGCCCAAGTCTCCTGTAAACTATGATGTAGCAGGTTTCAAGAAACGGTATAACATTGGAATACTCCACTAACCTATCCCACCCTGCAGCATTCCAAGAGCAGATTTTTAAGGGTTGGAAAATGTGGCACCGCCTGTGTCAAACCGGTGCATGGACTGGAGCCGGGTCTGCACTGCCCAAGTCCTGACTGCAATTTCTCATATAATTATCCATAGCCTCTTCACTTCCTCCTCCCTGCATCTCAGCTTGACCCCGTAAGGGGGGATTTTCAAGGTCAATCCTCGAAGACTTGCCATTACTACACTGGGCCCCCAGGTTCCCCATATTAGCCAAATCAGAAAAGACTGATGAGGCAAAATCCATGGTGTCAATATCAGGCAAAGAAGACAAGGAAGTTACTCGAGACATGGATTGGGAAATCACAACCGTTGGCGAGTGAGGCAACTTGCAAGGTTGTGCCTGAGTCATAGCAATTTGGGTAAGTCTAACATTTATAGGTTCTTTTAGACAAGTCTTAGTAAAAGATCCAACCCTCCTCTGGCTACTAACGGCCCTCCTAGGGGGCTGTAAAAGGCCCACTGGGACTCCCCCGGTGGGCTTAGCTATCAGAGGACGAACATTGGTATCAGTGAACACTTCCCCCAACAAAACCCCCCAGGAAGCAAATAAATCAAACCTAGAAAATAAACAGGTAACCATCTGAGGGGTATGGAAATAAACCACTAGCCTCTGACAGGACCCAGAGATAGGCAATATATGAACTGCTTGTAGTTGATAAAGGGGGAAGTTGTAAGCCAAAATAGATGAGAGATGATGGTGGATTTCTAGCTTGGAGCGCCAACGTGGGAAGATGCCATTGGGCAAAGGGTGAATTCTAAAGGAGATGGCATTTGCATTCGGCATCAAATGCAGAGTAGCAAGTCCCCCCCTCCCCACAGCCACCGGTTGCTGACTAAAAGCGGGGCTATTGGCTATCATCCCCTGATTGGCCTCCATAGGTCCCTGCGACTGAGGGACCACTGCAGACACCAGATTCCCACTCTTATACTTTAACGCATAGTCTACCAGAAGTTGCAGATTTTTCCCCTGGGCCACCAAGCTATTTCCCATTCCTTCTAGTTGTTTATTCAATCTTTTGATCAGGTCTATAATAAGCATACATTGGTCGCCCAACAGTTTATAAAGGAGTGTATTAGTCGTACAGGAATCATTCTGCATTGGTAAGTTTGAAAATTCCTTTTCCGCAAAAGAGTCTAATGAATGGGAGGTAAAGGAGTCATTAGAGCAAGAGTGCCCCCTCAGATGACTTGGGCTAACCTGGGAGTCATACGGGGAAGCTGGAGCCTGCGTTGGGGAAAAACCACAGTCCCTTCCTACCTCCAGCTCCTTACAAGCAACAGTCACAAAAAAAGAGTCCAATTTTTTCTGTCTGGGGGAAGGCTGGCCACTGAGGCCCTGGAGTCCCGGTCTCCCTCGCTTCTTGGACATGATGACAATAACCCAAAACACTCGAAGGCCCCCCTCGCCCCATTGGCGCGTGCCTGTCGGCACAGCCGTAGGCGGAGCGCTGCCTTACGTAGGTCCCGGAGATTTCCCCAGCACAGCTTTCCACAGCACAGCAGTTCGGAAGTTTGGAGTTTGGGCCGAACTCGGCCTGTTCGGACGACCGAACCGAACATCCAAACCAAACATTCGAACGGCTGAACAGTTCGGAAAAGTTTGAAAGAGTTCGGGTGAGTTCAGGGGTGGGAAAAATGTGACTGGAAGACGGGAAAAATGTGAATAGAATTTATTTATTTATTTATTTATTTTATTTATTTTGTAGATTTTTATACCGCCCCATCCTGCCATGCAGCTCGGGGCGGTTAACAACAATAAAAACAGTTTTAAAACATTTAAAATACAAATATAAAATATATCAATAAAACAGGGCAGTATATAATCATAAATAAATATATAGGTGGGGGATTAAAAATCACCCCCCCCACCCTCCCAAAGGCCTGGGCAAACAGCCAGGTCTTACAGTTCCGCCGAAATGTCAAAAGGCTTGGGGCCAGGCGAGCTTCCTCCGGAAGGGAGTTCCACAGCCGCGGCCCTACCACCGAGAATGCCCGCTCCATCGTGGCCCCCCGCTTAACACGGGGGACCTCCAGGAGGGCACCCCCGGCAGACCGCAGGAGCCGTTCCGGGGCGCGAAGGGCGAGGCGGTCCCTAAGGTAAGAGGGGCCAAGGCCGTATAGGGCTTTATAGATCATTACTAGGACCTTGAACTTGGCCCGGCACACTATCGGCAGCCAGTGCAGCGCTCGGAGCACCGGTGTAATGTGCTCCCGGCGACCCGTCCCCGTAAGAAGACGGGCCGCCGCATTCTGCACCAGCTGCAGCCTCCGGGCCAAGAACAAGGGAAGCCCCACGTAGAGCGCGTTACAGTAGTCGAGCCGCGAGGTGACGAAGGCATGGATGAGGGAGGCCAGGTCCGGGCCAGAGACATACGGACGCAGCCTACGTACCAGATAAAGCTGGCGGAAGGCAGCCTTAGCGACTGCCTCCACCTGCCGCTCCAGCCGCAGGTCTGCGTCCAATATGACCCCCAGACTCCGGACCTGCTGAGCTACAGGGGGGCAAACCCCCCCAACCAGGGGGGCCACCACCCCCTGGGAGGTAGCTGAGGAGTGGGAGGTAGCTGAGGTAGCTGTGGGAGGTAGCTGAGGAGCAGACTTCCTAGCACCAGGGGTGGAGATCAGGGGTGGTTTCAGGGTCAAATGATACAGATACCGGGGAAAAAAATCGAATTCGGTTTCAATAGCGCTGTTTTCGGCTGTTCGACCATCTGTGGCCGAACCGAACTCCGCTGAACCCGAACTCGGGTTTCGGACTGAACGAAGGAACGTCCGAACATCCGAACCGCGTTCTGTTTGCCCATCCCTATTAACCAGGCTTTTTGAAGTGGTAGGTTGGAGAACTGCAATACTTTTTACTTTAAACACATCAAAATCTAGAGGTAATGCAGAATATAACTGCTCTTCTATTGGGTAACACCAACTGCATGTAGCATGTAATAGTTGAAATCACTGATGTTTGTATTGTTAGATTGTTAGATACTGCAACATTATCTTACAAATTGTGCATCAGTACAGTGTTTTTTATTGTAGCTTGAAATAATAGCAATGAAATCTTTGGTAGTAACTTTGGGGGGTACCTCAGTTGTTGGGATGCCCAATTTGGGGTACTTTCTATCCGCCAATATCTAGAAAGTACTCCACCCTTTCAAGGTGTCTCAGTAGTCACATCAGAAAAATGTAGGCTATGATTCCCAGGACTCTGGATTTGCTTCTCCATCACTATGACTAAGGCCACTTTCAGACCATCACCACCACCACCCCAATGCATATTTTGGTTGTGGGAGGGAATGTGCAGCCAGGATATGTGCAGGTGCTGCTGGTCTGAAAGCCCCCCGCCCCATCCATGTGGCTTTGCCAGCAAACACCCACAGCAATACAGAGCAGTTCGCTGTGGGCGTTTGCTGGCAAAGCCGTGCCCGGGGGGGGGGGGAGAAGGGGGACGCCTTTCAGACCAGCGGCACCCTGCACATATCCTTGGCTGCACATTCCCTCCCGCAGCCAGAATATGCACAGGGGGGTGGGGAGGTCTGAAAGCGGCCTAAGTCTAGTTACAGAGGAGATACTGAAAAACCCTCCTTCAGGTGACTGAATGAGGTGGTGCTTTGTTTGGTGGCCAGAAGCAGACTCATATGTCTGCATAAAGACTTTTGCTTTCAACTAAGTTCCTTTCTTTTTTGCCTAAACAAGTTATAACATTTAGGGTGCTTCCTCACATTACATTGGGGGGTGGGGGGCTTCCGTATTCACAATCACGGCTTTGTTCTCGGGGGAATTAGCGCATGTGAGAATGCACCATTCTGCTTTATGCCGCGAGAACATAATGCAGCGTGTTCTCCCTGCATAAAAGCGGAATAGCACATTCACATGTGTACTAATTACTGATAGACCAGAACCATGATTGCGATCACGCATATCCTTGCCCCCATGTAACGTGAGAAAGAACCCTTAGATTTTATACATATACCTCCAAATCTGGGATACATTTAAATTAAAAAGAATTAGCACTACAATGAACTTCATACTATGAAGAAACTATACAATGTGAAGAGATTGCCATAACCTTCATAAAGCTGTAAGAGAACATACGAACTGCCACACACCAGTACTAAATCTTGCCCAGTAACTGATAGGTAACTGATGTAGGTGGGACTTTTTTCTTCCCATTTCTAAGAAATACATGCTTGATAGCTAGAAATAGGAGTTTTAAGTAGCTTCTGGATATTAGGATTTCTTGATGTGGACATCTGATAACCCTAATAGAATTCCACAAGGTGTAAAAGTCAATTCCTCCTGCCCCACAATCTTCTGTGAAAACTAATATCCTATTTCAGTAAGGCTGAATATTAACACAAAAACATGTGCGTTCAATATCGTCCATTTCTGAACAGTCCCTCCAATGTAAGCCACTTGGGGTTTGGCCCATTTCCCCCTAGTTTACAGTGAGTTCCATCACATTCCAAAGTATAGAAGGCCATATCACATCAGGTTGCAACATCTAGAATCAGGCAATTCTTAATGAAGACCCTCAAATCAATTTCCTTGTTGACTGAATCTGGGACTTTCTGACCTTGATAGACTTACAGGTGACATCTCTCTATTCTGATTAGGCAATGGCAGCAACTTTGTTGCAATGGGAAATGGCAATATTTATTTATTTATAAACATAATACCCTCTTTTGCCTCCAGCAATTCGAGGTGGCTTTCAATAAAAAGTATAAAACACAGAAATACCTAAAACACATCAAGCCTATTTAAGTAGGGACAAACACCATAACAACAACATTATTAAACCCCATAAAACCAAATTAACCTTCCCTTCCAATAGCAGCTGTGGGACTCCTACAAATCTGGAGATTGAGACTGCAGCCTACAAAGCCAGACAGGAAGCCTCAAAGCTCTTCTACAAGGTAATGTCTAGTTTCCCATCTAAGAGGCACTTTAGATAACGATCCTCCTCCTTTTCTGGGAGGGCTGAGGACTTGGCTAGGTCAGCAGCTCCTCCATCTAACCTAGCAAGAGTGACTAGCTCCCCCTGAGCACTATGGATAGAGTAAGCAAGCAATCACTTTGTGGGGTACTTAATTTGGCAAGTTTCTCCTATTCGAGTTTGTAGCCTTAACATAAGAGAGCAGTAGAGGTAGTTTTGTGCAGCTGGGAGCCTCCCAAAGGAATGCCTACTTGTCCTCCTGGGGGGTATTGGAGTCCTGGTAGCGTGAACTAGATGGGAAAGCTCCAAGTTGGCAGCCCCTTTACCAGTAGCCTATCAAAGTGCTTTGCTGGGAAAAGACAATTCCCAGGCCAAAGTGACAGGGACTTACCGGCACATCTGTTTATGTGCCGCCAGATGTTAACCTGGGACTGCCTCGGGGTAGTTAGGAGTAGCTTGAGCTACGTCCAAAGAAAAACTCCAAGGACGCAGCCCAGCCTAGGGGCCACCAGCACATTTACTGCCCACCATACTCACCTCGGGGCAGGGGCTGCCATGGCCAAGTGCCATGACTGTCAGTCGTGTGTGTGTGTGGGAGCAGGGCTAGGGAGGGGCCAGTCGTCTGCACATTTGTTTAGCTCCCCACCATACCTGGAGCGTGCGGGTGACAAGATGGCTCTCCAGCTGTAGGCACATTTGTTTGGTGCCCCTCACTGACCCAGCTGTGGTTCCCCACCCTGGACTGGGCCAGGGAGCCGTCCTGCCACCCACATGCCTGTTTTTACCCTTTGAGGGTGTTTCCGTTCTCTGGCCACAGAACTGGGGAGGGGGTGGAGGGAAGTGTGGTGTTGATGAGGGGGCTCTATCCTTTTCTTCTCTTGTCCTTGGGGGTCTCTGTGATGGGTCCTCCCGCTTTGTCTTTTTCCTTTCCTAGAGGAAGAATGCCCTTCCCTCCCACACTTCTTGGCCTTCCCTCTGGAGCCTAGACCTCCCTCCATCTATGGCGGTAGGGGATGGAGAAGCACAGGAGGAGGAGGAGAGCTGGAGGTGGGTCATGGGGAATACTTGCATTGCCCTCTGGTCCTACGAGAGGAGGGGCTGGACACCTGAGTTAGTCCTGGGAGAATTAGAGGGAGATCACCCATTCTTGATCCCACTTGCACAGCTGCTGTGCTCCATGTGGGAACTCCTGGGTCCCTTGTTGTATTCCCTGTGGCTTGTCTCTGCTCGTAAAGAGTAAAAGGAGGTGTGGGTAGGAGTCTACTTGCCATCCAAGCCATAACAAAACCTCCTCTGGTTCCATGTGCACCTGGCCTCTTGAGGCAGCAGGGGTGGGAGCAGCCTTTCTCTGACCTGAAACACCTCTGGGGATTGACATCAGGCTGGCTGAGCATCTCCTGGGCTTGAAAGTGTGCTGGCATACTAATATCAGGGCTTCCTGATGCCAGCTACATTGTGGAAAGGTGGGGTGGGGGAGGGAGCAGAGGCTACTCTGTTATGCTGCTGTCTCTGCTATTGGTTCAGTGTCCTCTTGCAATGATATGGAGAGTGGGAGAGCAACTCATGAGTGGTGTGGATCAAGTTAATAGGGAACAGTTATTTACCCTCCCAAATAGTACTAGAACTAGGGGACACTCCACGAAACTAACAGGTAGCAGATTTAAAACAAATAAAGTATTTTTTCACTCAACATACAACTAAGTTGTGGAATTTGTTGCCAGAAGATGTGGTCAAGGCCAATGGTGTAGATGGGTTTAAGAAAGGATTAGATAAGTTCCTGGAAAATAGGTCCATTAGCAGCTATTAGCCAGGTAGGTTTTGGGGAATGTAACCTCTTACTGTTGGGAGCTGGGAATGAACAAAAGGGAATGGATTCCCTCATTGTGACCTGCTGGGTACTTCTTCCAAACGACCAAGATTGGCCATTGTCAGAGACAGGTGCTTGTCTCGATAAGCCACTGGTCTCACCCAGTATGGCACTTGTGTTCTTAAATGAAGAGGAAAGGTGCACACGGAAAAAACATCCTCCACCCCAGCCCTTTGATATCCAGCTGCAACCTCAGTCCCCTGAGTTGAAGAGAGGTGGGAGAGGGGAATGGGCCCCAGAAGCCCCCAACCAGGGACAGGGACCCCCTGCCAGGAACAGAAAAGAGAAATTGAAGTAATAAAACATAAATGAATAGAAATTAAATGAAAGAAGTTTCAAGGTCTTGTAGCATGCTCTCTGGCAAGAGGGACCAACTTGCATCCTGACTCTAGAAGATAGGGCTGAATAGTAGCTTGTGGTGAGCTATGCCCCTCCTAAGTGGATAAGAATGACCATCATTATTATACAGATCCATGAATTCAAAATGCTTGCACGTAAAAATTATCAGTATTTGTCAATGATGGCATTCAATGCTTGCAGTGTCTACTGCTATTAGAAATTCCTCTTAACCCCGCCCCTCAAAAACCTCTCAAATTCCTGCTTAAACTCCTCTCTTAATACAAGTAATGCGGAAGGATAATATTTCTATTTCCTTGTACAAATATATTGTATTTCTTTACAGTATCAAAATATGAATTACAGTAACGCCAACTACTAAATACTACCAGAAAAACAAAAAACTGGAAAATCATGTTTGCACAGAGAATGTTACTTCCTTGCACTTTGTGTGCAGGGGTGGTTGTCTTCACCGCTCCCTTAAGCGAAGAGGCTGGCCACTTGTCAGGAATCTTGCTTTCCCTAGCACAGAACGGTGGGAAAGTCAGGGCTTCAGGGTGCACAGAATTTGTGGTGCACTTGTACTAGCTGCAAAAGCAGTGGGCTATGCGGGGGGGGGGGGGGGCAGAGTTTGCCCAGGGAGGCATGACTGGACTGACTCCCCAGGTGCTGCATGCAGAATAGCAGTGGCAGCATTCCTGGCAGTGGCAGGGCTTCAGACGGCAAGGAAGCACCATGGGTGCAGTTGGTCAGGAAGTGGTGTGGTGGAGCAGCCGGAATATCAAGGCCTGGGTGCAGAAAGTCTTCTCCTTCTCCCCCTGATCTCCCCCACTGAGATCAGGCTTGAGTGCTCAGTGGACTGAAGAGGCTGGGGTCGGCGCAGCCCAGGAATACTCATTACTCATGAGGCCAGGACTTTCGGCATTTGAGTTGCATCAGGTAGCTCAACACTCCCTCCCCCCTCATCAGTTGGCCCGGAGGTCTCAGGTGGTAAATGCCAACCGAGAGGGATTCCCCCTCCCCCCCACACCGTGTACATACATTCACCCCTTCCCCTTGTCTTGGGTGACTTATAGGGCAGGAGGTCTCTCCTCAAGTGCAGTGACAGGCTCACGGGTTAATTTGAGCCAGCATGACAAGGGGCGGGAAGAACAAGAGGGCGCCCAAGCTCCCCCTTGGCCCGTAGGGGCAGGGGACGTGGAGCCCCTCTCAGTGACAATGATGCAGGCAGGGCCCTGCCTGATGTGGGTAGGGTCAGCATCCCCACCTCCCGCACTGGATGTGTGTGGGGGGGGGGGGAGGTGCAGTATGAGGCTGCAGGGCTGTTACAGGTCCTGTAGCCCAGGATGCATGGGTGGGACAACATGATCGCCTAACTTGTGGGAGCAGAAATGGTACCTCCACTAATCCCCAGTGAGGTTAGTGGGGTGGGGGAGGTGAACAAGAGTAACACAACATGACCTCTTGTTCACCTCCAGTGGGGGTGAACAAGAGATGGTCACACAGCCAGAAACAGCCTTGATTATTTATTTATTTATATATATATAAATATCCAGCTCTTCCTGCTAAAGGCAGCTCAGGGTGGCAAACAATTTAAAATATAACAAACAATATAAATACAATATAAATGTGTTAAAACCAAGTTAATACAAAATGAGGAAGTCACAAAATACACAAAAATCCAATCACCCTAAACCTGAAACTCACTCCCATCACCCATTTCCTTCACCAAAGGCCTGGTGGAATAGCCAGGTCTTGCACTGTTGTCAAAAGGAAGGAAGGTCTGGGGCCAGCCGGGTCTCTGCCAGGAGGGAGTTCCACAGCCTAGGTGCGGCCACTGAGAACGCCCTCTCCATAGTAGCCCCCTGGGATAGTCCCAGTAACGAAGGTAACCTGGATGATGCTTCAGCCATTCAGGTGCTACTTAGGGAATGAACGCTATAGACCAGCACATCGTCAGGCTTGCAGGCATGATGGAAAACAGAGGACACAACTCCCTTGCCATAGCACCACCCATGCAACCAGCAAGTCCAGGTGAGACAAATCCACTAACAGGGTCAGGACAAGACCCGTGAGTTTAGGGTAGTTTTATTTATTTATAAATTTCTACCCCGCCCCTCCTGCCATGCAGCTCGGGGCGGCTCACAACATTAAAACATACAATAACATTTTTAAAAAAATTAAAATTCACATCATATTTAAAATATTAAAACAGGGCAAAAAAGACCAATATAAATATAAATAGGTGGGGGAACTAAAACATTCCCCTACCCCTCCCTCCCAAAGGCCTGGGCGAACAGCCAGGTCTTACAACTACGCCGGAATGTTAATAGGCTAGGAGCCAGGCGAGCTTCCTC
>QEPC01007842.1:840739-861177 GCA_003113815.1 Sphenodon punctatus | reverse complement strand
TTATTACAAAACAGTAACACTAATGTAACAATATAAAAAAAAAAATTAAGTTAAATAGAACAACAGGGATTTGAACACATGGAATGCCAGCTAAGAATTGTATCGCAAGCAGGAACCGTAACAACTATGCTATTTACATAGCTACACTCAGGCAGCATCGCTTAAGTGGTGAGCCACAGGCCGTGTGAACAGTCCCTTTAAATTACCCTCGTTTAAAGTGACACAGGTCACTTTAAACTCTCAACATGACTTTTGGACAAAAAACTTTTCTTTGCAGATCTTTACATAAAAGATCAATTTGCAAAATAATAAAAACACCGTTCCTTCAACTCCCAATCAGAACATGTTGTACATGCATGTATGTATTGAGAAGAACGAGCGGTTACTGCGGTACAGAGAGACACACACAGACAGCAGCACAGCACCAGCAGCACCAGTCAGCGACAGCGTGACAGCACAGCGCTGCAGCACAAAATAGTCATACTCCCTTCGCGGAACCGCGATAAGCGCTCATGACTGTGTCTCATATATTAAATTGGCGGAACGCGGGAAAAGAACGCTGATTTTATACGGCAACAGTAACGATCAGCAAATCGGCAAAACACATACATGCCGCATCTGCGGATTCTTGCAGCGGAAGAATCGCAGAATCGCGGGGTACCGTGCGGAATTCTGCGAGGCGCAACATGGGATGCCGAGGTTTAGGAATGGAATCGCGGTACGGTAACAGCTGCTGCCGCATCAGCCCTATCCATGGGCACAACTAATTTTCGCTCAGTTGTTACAGCGGAGGGTGTGGGCTAAAGCCATAGATTCCAGAGGGGTGGACAGAGTTCAAAAAAGGGTCAATTAGGAAGTCAGACATATTATTGATCTAACAGGAGGTGATTGGCTGGAGCACAAGGTCATTCACTGGATGAATTTCAAGTTCTACTGGGAAGCGGGGGCCCACTTGTTGGAGCTTGGCATGGACCTGTACCTGAGCTCCCTAAAGGGGATTCTGGCCAAATTGGTGTAAGTGGCAGTCTGGATTGCTAGGTCTGGCTGGGTGGAGCATGCCAAACTAAGCTGGCTGCTCTTTGTGGTGGTAGTCCAGCACCAAAATCAATGAAAAAGCTCACAGGGTTTGGTTCCAGCCTTCGAAGGTAGCGGAAACGTGGTACTGAGAGGCACCTCAGAGGTGAGAAAAAAGCAAGCCAATAAGGGGAGAAGCAACCCACGGCTTCATCCAACTTTGAGGGGTGGCGGGAACTGCGTACTATAGTAGGATACATGAAGTCCCTTGTTCATGCAGGAACCGTCACTCCTTCCTCTGGACCCCCAGAGGCAGGGGGTTCTGGTTCAAGTGAATGGACTGGCATCTCCCTTCAGGCTTAGCAAGCTGAGGCACTGGACTTATTGGGGGAGGGCTATGTTAAGGTTATGGTTATGTTAATTTGTACTCTTCCCTTTTTCCTTCTCAGACTGCTATGTCTTGGATATAAACAGTTGTGGCCAGTTTTTACTGACGCTGTTGCCTCTTTGTGTGCATGTGACAAACAGGCATGTCCATTCTTCCTGTGCAAAGAAAAAAAGGAACTGGTGGAACTATCGGAAAGGAGAGGGCATTTACAACTCTAAAGGCTGTATGAATTGTGAAACAAAGAGTTGTATCTTGAATCAAAATATAACAAATGTCTTTCCAGTGGTTGCATAACTCTTCCATTACCTGAGAATGCAAGCCATATATATAATGCCCTTGTGGGAAGTTATTCATCAACAAAGATTATAAATTTTAAAAATGCAGGATTTCAATCAGATCTTAGGAAAAACTCCACCAACCAATAGTTGTTGCAGTGGTAATTGTTCTAAGCTTACCAATAAAGCTAAACTGGTCCATCATTGACGGCAAACACCAATTTCTTTCACACAGGGATTATAAGCGGATGTTCATAGTTTCACTACCACCATTAGGGTGATAAATAGTTTAAACTACATCAGGATCTGACATAAAGATCAATTCTGGGTACATAAAGAATCTACACAAGAGGCTCGTGGACAGGGATTTACTACCCCAGATCATATTTTCTCTTGCTGCTAAAATTACTTCTGTCTAACACTTACAAAAGCAAAAAAAAAAAGGGGGGGGGGGGATCATGTTACACCAAAACAGCCTTTGGAAAATCAGAACCTCAAAGACAAACATGGTACCACATTAAACTACACTGTACAGCATATGGTATTCAGCTAAATAGCGAGTCAATCCTATGATTTGCTCACTATCAGGCAGACAGCAATTTGAAGTGCTGAACTAAGCTGGCTAGATTTTCTCTAAGGGCAGTCCCAGGCTTCATGTTACTAGTGCCAAATTATATTAGACATTTAATTTTAAGCCTCAGGTACTTAAATGCAAAACCTTACACAGTAATAGTCATAAAGCAGTGGGGCATTCCATTTCACAGAATAGATTTTTCTATTTTTTCCCCTTTAATTTAGCCAGCACCTCCTGTTTTGTGGCTCTGCCCACTACAAAGTAATTTATCTAATTAGGAGAGGTTCACAGCTGCTTAAAAGACAGAAGCTGTAGGAAACCAAAGGTCTAGATAGGCAGACTTTGAAAACTTCTCCAGAGCCACACAAAGTATTAATTTAATGTGAAAAACGGTACAGAGAAAAAATGAATCCCAATATGTTATTTTGTCTACAATAAAACCATGTGACAATAAGCAGGCATATTCTCCAGTACATTGGCATTTGAATTCGAAAAGATGCTTAGCTTCTCCCCATCCCTGCTGCTTTCACAGTATTATCTTTTTATGACTAAAATTCAGTACCTTTTATTGAGGGGAAAAAAGCTGAAATTAAAAAGGGTTTTTCATGTGTCAGCTGCCAACATAAAAGACAAAGTTGAATGAACTAAGTGAAAGAGGCTACACGGATTATGGTGTGCCAAGTTTGAGTTTTTGTAGTAATTTTATCAATCACGAAAGCTAATGTTTATGTTGACAATTGGTTATTTAAATCTGTCTAGCAATAGAAAATTCTTCAAAGGGAAATGAAGCTTTGTATTTTCCAAATATAGAATCACAGTAAGATGTGACTCTTTTATTTTACTTTTCCACAGCACCATCTACTAAGTCTTCTGTCTTCTGAGGAATTGTGCCTCAGTTGATATTAGTTATGGACTCTTATGATCCAGAGGCAATGTATGATTGAGAAGTCACAAAATGGAATTATACTACATTCTTGAAGTACTGTCTGTGGCTCCTATGGCACTTAATGTTGCTAGATATAGGAGAGAGAAGGCTTCTTTTTGCTACCAGAAGCAGTACCAAACCCAAGTCTCCTAACACTATGAGATTTTACTTTATGACAACACATTCTGGTGACTTTGTTTTCTGGTTTCAGAATTATGATGAATCAATTTCCAGTGATCAAGTTATTCTCTGTACTCTTGATTCTGTCAAAATTACCTGAATCCAGCAGTTGAGGCTTTAATGAAAACACCAAGTATCCTGGGTCTCCAAAGCAGCAACAGTTGGTTTAATTCATAAAAGGATTCTTTCTGAGAACCATAAAATGTCACTGACTTGAAGAGCTGCCTTAGAAACAGTTGTCTCTCTTTGTTTTTTGTTAACAGCTTTGTTCCAATGATGACAACTGCGGGTTTCATTTACAGGAGCAATCACAATGTCCTGGAAGCCATGCATTTAGTCACAAGTTAAAGAAGGTAGAAAAGGACCAAATATCTGGCAGCATGGCTAAATGGTGAGGTGAAGAAGGCTATTAGAGCCAAAAAAGCTTCCTTTCAATTCAAAAAGGTACTGGGGGTTAAGTACATGGGTGGGTGTGGGCACCAGGGCACCCACAACCACTTAGCCCCTTTTGGGCAGTGTTGTGGTTTTTTTTAGAAAAATAAAACTAACCATTCAATATTTTTATTTTCTGTGTTGATTTATACTATTTTTTTGCCAAGGTCATTGTTGCCAAGAAAAAAATAAAAGCAATATGACCGCTGAAATCCAAAACGGCAGTATAGGTTCCAGAATGGTTCAATATAAGTATGTTGGCTCCAGTAGCTTTCAAATTGTGCAGAATAAACAATAGTGGAGGAAATATTCTGAGCTGCAAAATGCTGTGTTCAAATCAAGGAGTTAGAAATAGTGGGCCCAGTCTGAAAATAATTCCATATTGGATAGCAGCATTTTACACATTCCAAACATTTATTAATTAACCCCTTATGTTTAATTTATTAAAAAAAACCTTATAATACTATAAAAACTCCAGTTGTCGTCAAGGAAGACAGACAGAGCAACGTAGATGTAGAAGAAGGAGAGGGTTTTGAAGATGATGAAACGGAACCATACCTACTGCCACTTGGTTCATGGACGGCATTTAACAAGAAAACAACCGTCAAAAATACATGTAAATCACGCCATGAATACTTGCCTAATATATCTCATGCTCCACATGACAACATCTGTAAATATCACTTGGCCTACATCATTGACCTAAAAAATTATCTTCAGCTGAAACATATTCAATTCAAATCAAATTTTATTTGGTGTGACCAAAAGTAAGGAAAGCAATCTATGGAGCAGAGGCATGGCCTTAAAGGATCCATTGTTCTGCTTATCCACTCGGCCACAGAGTAAGACATCTTGCCGAATAGCTTAAAGCGAAACACCCAAGACTGTGCTGAGTCCAAGGAAGTCTACACAAGATCTCATCCAAAAGAAATGATGATCGCAGACTCCTTTTCAAATATAGCAGCCTCAAATTCCTCCAAAGCATGGAATCCTGAGACCATCAAAGCGCCACCTTGATCCGAAGTGGGCCCCCAAAATCCATAGTCAGTAAGCTTATTCAGAGCATTGGTTAAATAGACTATGGGCCAGGGGTCAAGTCGTCATTGATAATACCCCAGGATAAATTCCTTCTCACAATGAAGGTCTGTAATAAAAAATTTGCTACTGCTATAGCTATTTCTCTAGAGGAATCCTCTAGGAGGAACTTCTGTAGCTCAGAGGTGGTTCTGCCAGGTCTCAACAGGAGAGTGTGGGCCAACCACCGCTCCCTCAAATAATCATACATTTGACAACGAATCAATATATGTCCTACAGTCTCCACTTCTAGTTGGTCAAACGGACATAATCACAAGTCGAAAGGAACTGCAGTCAAATGGCCCTCCAAAAGTTTGGAGGGAAAAGCATTAACTCTGGCCACAAAAAATAAGTACCTTTGTCTATAGGAAATAAATTCTTTAAGGTAAGTGGTCATAGATCTTTTTTTCCGGGACTAGACAGACATAGTTGTTGAGTGAGTGGAATGTGGCTACCATGGCCAAATCTCCCTGCCTATCTAAATCCTCTGATCTCAAAACAATTTAGCTCTGGCTGAGTTGAATGGTTTATTAGCTAGATATGCAGTGGAAAATCCCATATGACATAATGTAGCTAGGGCCGACTCCTGCCAGTGACTAATATGGGAATCTACTTGTAGATAGTCTAGCAAGCCCCCTGGCAGAGGATGCATCACTCTAAGCCAAAGCTGCAACTGTAGTTTCTGGACAAGGCATTTGATAGAAAGCTGACCTAATTCTAGCCGTAAAACCACCGTCGGAATACAATTTATAGCCCTACATAAAGTCTGTGAAACATGTATTTGTACACAGCAACCAGGCCATTTACTCCAAGATAGCTCAGATCATGTGGAAGGAACCAGAAAGATATGCCACAGTTAAGTTACTGATGGGTGGCTTCCACACTATCATGGTGTGGTTAAAGCTTCTTCACAAGCACTATGGAATCGTAGGACTTAGGGAATGGTGGGTTCAAGTTGGAGTGATAGCCGAAGGTTCAGCAAATCAGGCTGCAGACACTATGGCTGGTCAATGCGACTCCACAAACAGTCCTTAGAGGCACTACTCAGGTTTAAAGGGAACCAGCTGTTCATTTTGCCAGGATTGCAGCAGCAGCTTACAGAAATGAGACTCAACCCAACTCCACAATCACTAAGTGGGGTTCTATCTCACACAGACTTCCAGATGACTAAAGAAAAGATGCTTCAGTTCTCTGGCAGTATGGAACAATTAACTATCTGCTACATCAAAGAAGTAAGATCGCTTCTTTCCTTGGCTGCTAGCTACGGGGGGGGGGGGGGGGAAGGGGCATGAAGCTTCATTTGCAGTCCCTGCAAGAACTGGTGCTTCTCCTGTTCACTTTCAATCACCACAACTACTCTCACAACTTGACGTACAGGCTGGTTCAACTCCAACATGAAAAATGATGACGCAGTTGTGTACAATGACCTAGAGATGTATGGTCCAGGCGTCAGCCTTACAGGCGAAAAATTCTCAAGCATTCCTGGTTACTTAGTCACTGAAGTTGGCCCCAACTGTGAAAGCAAGGTTAGAGAAGGCCCTATGAGTGGGCGATACAGTACATAGCAGGAAGCCTTTGATGAGTTCTACACAAATTCACACAAGAGCTAGCAAAGTTACAGAAGTTAATCAAAGAAAGATTTAAAATCAGCACATTAAGCACCCACAACGAAACTGCTGGTGCTAAAAAAAAACATGAAAGACAGGTGAAACTTTGGAAGAAAAGCTAATTTGTTATGGTGACCAGTTTTACAGAAATGCCCGGAAACTTTCAAAAAGTACTGAGTTGCCAGGAGAGATAATAGAGGAACAGATAGGTGCTGGAGCAACTGGAGCATAAGTGCAATCACAGTTTTGCTTTGACCATCTACTAAGTCAAAAAGTAGGTTCTATGATCCAATAAAAAAGAGCCATATAAGAACAGGGCTGGATAAAGATGACACTGTCCTAAAAGAAGATCAACGCCCATGGCACCTTGGTTGCAGAATGCCCAGACAAAAGGGATGCATTTGCACATTGTATTACAATGTACCCTGTAGCTATAGCAACACCGGAGAGCAAGCTGCACAACTCAGGGACAAAGCCCAAATTCAGAAACTATCTCACTGAAATCTTCAATGCCACTGAATCATCACCTCCACCCAAAACAACAGTTATCTACGATGGAATGGCTGTTATAAGAGTATCTAAGGTTGCAGCTACATGGAAAACTTGCTGAAATCGTTCACTCCAAATGTCAAATGGAATGTCAAGGAGGTGCTTACACTGTTTGATAACTACATGAATGACAAGGAGTTTTCCCTGAAGGAGACGGAGAGGCAGGAGTGAGGTGATGGCAACAGAGCGCACATGGGAACAAATGATCAAGAGATGCTACAAGAGAAGTAATTTCAGAACTTCCTGCATAACAACCACAAAAAAGATGACTTGACCACTCGATTCTTCCAGTACCTAACTTCGTCCAAGATTAGAAGTACTCAGAGTTTCCCATATATAACCAAGCCAAGCATATGCACCTGAGACTTCGCATTCGTTTGAACGTTTGTTTGTCTTCTCCTCTGTCTCTACCACTGTCCCCTCTCCCTGTCTTTTAGATTGTAAGCCACAGCAGGAACCACGTCTATTTCTATGTTCTGTACAGCGTCAGGTACATGACTGGCACTATATAAATGTTTATAATAATAATAACAATAATAATAATAATAATAATAATTAATAACAACCACTGGAAGCAGACTTTCAAAATAACTGAAGGGAAGGAATAAAAGAACCATTCAGTTGTAAACACGAGGAGGTGGATACTTGTGTTGTGCTGCATACATTTCTTGCTGATGGTGTGGTAATCGTCAATGCGAAGGATACAGACATACTCATCCTGATGGTCTATGCATACACTCAGAAACAGTCAGAGTCAGATTGGTTCACGCAGATCGACTCCAACAGGTTCGTCAGCATAAAGAAGATCATTGCCGGCCTCTCTCAACTTACCTGCCTTCCATGCTCTAACAGGTTCTAACGTCACAAGCTACTTCTACAGAGTCTTGAAACATGTTGTCTTCACAAAGGCTCTTAGGACTGATACACTCAAGCTCCGCTCAACTCTTGCCGGATAACAAAACCTTGAATTCTGATACAGAGAAAGATGCTACCACATTAATTCATCCAACACAAAGTGTACTCCGGGAAGCAATCAGAAGATATTGTAGGCACTTGTGTAAGGCTCTACAATCACTTTACCACCAAAATAACTCAGAATATCATTCCTGATCCTGACAACCTGAAGTGTTTGATCAAAAGAGCAAATGTTGCTGCATACTATTTGAAGAAATTCTATATTAATACTGTAATGAAAATAAACCCTACTGAAAGTGGCTGGAAAGTCAATGACGATGGCCTCCTCTTGGTGCCTATTTGGTACATGGAAGAACAACTGCCATAGGCTCTTTGGAAGAGATGTAGCTCTAGAAAGGATGTTCGTGGTAACGAAGGTTGCCGATATAAGGCTCATCAAGAGCTGTCTGAAACAAACCCAGGCATGAGAAGAAACAAAAGAAAACAAGTCGAGTCCACCAAGTATGTCAAATTTGAAATGTTATTAGACACAAAGATGGATGCGTGCAAATCTGATAACATCCAGGAATCTGAATAGCAAAATTCAACAAGCTCAGATGATTCTGATAGTGATGATTTTGGATCTGAGTACAGTAGATGGTATAGTGATGATTCTGAATGGCTGTCCTGAATACAAGATGAGAAAACATGATACTTAAGAGTATGGGGCGGCGAACAACACAAATGGTCAAAAAATATAAAATCCTTTTATACTGCTAGCATTTAGAATATTAAAATATCCCAAAACAGAAGGCTAAAAGGCAGCCTCCACCTGACAATCCAGGCGGAGCTGTGGGTCAATTAGCACCCCCAGACCACGAACCTGAGCGGCCAAAGGGGGCCAGACCCCGCCGAAGATGGTAGCCACCACCCCCTCAGCCCTACCCACCAACATCATCTCAGACTTGTCGGGATTCAGCCTCAGACGGCTCGCCCTCATCCAGTCCCCCACAGCTGCCAAGCACCGGCAAGCACCGAGACTGCCTGGCCTGTGTCTCCAGAAAATGAGAGGTAGAGTTGTGTATCATCGGCGTACTGATGACATCGCACGCCGAACCCTCTCATAACCTCACCCAAAGGTTGCATATACACGTTGAACAAGAGGGGGGCAGAATAGAACTCTGCGGGACTCCACACGTGAGGTTCCGGTGAGATAACGTACAATCGCTGAAAACCACCCGCTGAATTCTCCCGTCCAGGAATGAGCGGAACCATTCAAGAACAATCACACTCACCCCGGCCCGGTCACACAGCCTTGTCACCAACATCTCGTGATCAACGGTATCAAATGCTGCCGACAGATCCAATAAGATCAAAATAGATCATCTGCCCTGATCCAATTCATGACATAGGTCATCAACCAAGGCCACAAGTGCAGTCTCCATGCCAAACTCAGGGCGAAAGCCAGACTGCGAGGGATCCAGAAAACTGACCCGGTCCAGATGCCCCTGTAACCGCCGGGCCACCACCCGTTCAATAACCTTCCCGAAAAAGGGAAGGTTAGAGACTGGCCTATAGCTGGCCAGGGAGTCGATGTCCAAAGATGGCTTCTTGAGCAGAGGCCGCACCACTGCCTCGGCACTCTGCCCTCCCTAAGGGAGGCATTGACCACCCACACCAGCAATGGCCCTAATGTCTTCACCAGCCGGGACGGGCATGGATCTAATTCACAACAGGTGGCCTGCACTGTCCCAAGGACCTCTGCCGCGTCAGCGGGTGATACCCACTGAAACTGATCCCACAACAATCGACATGGCGGGGCTTCCCCTACCTCTGATTCACCCACTGTCGTATGTGCAGCATTGAAGTTGTGATGAATCTGAGCAATTTTATCCGCAAAGAAGTCAGCAAACATGTTACAGCAGGCACTGGAAGATTCCAGTTCCAGGCAGAGAGAAGCTGGACTGACCAGACTCTGCACCATCTGGAAAAGCTCCGCTGGATGTGACTTTGCAGATGCAATGAGGGCAGCAAAGAACTCTTTCTTTGCTGCCCGCACCGCAACAGCATATGCTCTTAAACTAGCTTTATGCTGCAATCGGTCAGCTTCAGTGTGAGTCTGGCGCCACCGGCGCTCCTACTGCCGCCCATCCTGCTTCATCCGTCGCAGGTCCTCCGTGAACCATGGTGACCCCGACCGTCAGCATTCTGGGAGCGGATGCCTGGGAGCCGTTCGGTCAATGGCCTCAGTCAACAAGCTGTTCCAGAAGGCAATGAGGTCACCGAGTGAACGATCATCAAGACCTGGAGGCAATTCCCCAGAGCATTCCGGAACCTTTCTGGTTCCATAAGTCTCCAGGGGTGGACCCAACGAACTGGTCCTACACCTTTCCGGGGGCAGACATGCGCCAGGAGACCGGTCCAGAGGAGGTAATGATCCGTCCATGATAGGGGTAAAACTACAGTTAGACTTGCAAATTTCCATATATACAATTTGCATCAGTGCAGTAGTATTTCATCATTTTGTCATTATTTCTTGAGTAAGCCTACCTTTTGCTTACACATGTCACATTATGCTGCCTAACAATAATAAATGAAAGGTTTGGTGGCCATATTACTTATTTTTTTCTTGCACCAATGACCTTGGCAGCCCCCAAACAGTATAAATCGACACAGAAAATAGAAATATTGGATGATTAGTTCAATTTTTCTGAAAAAGCAGGGCCCAAAAGGGGGCTGGGTGGTTGTGGGGCCCCTAATGCCCACACCCACTCATGTAACCCCCAGTACCTTTGAAAGTCTGAAAGAAGATACCTTTCTCAACAAGAAAAACATGCGTTACTATATTCTGCACGCAGAATCAATTAAACTGGCAGCATGAACCTATCTATAATGAAGAAAAGAGGAAAGAGCACTGAAAGTAAAATGTTAATAAGGCAGGTGAAGAGGGAATTTGAAGAGCAACTTGCTAAAGATGCAAGAACTAATATATATATATTTTTTCAAGTATATCAGAAGCAACAAGACTCCTAGAGTCAGTTGGGCCATTAGATGACATGGGGGTGAATGGGGTTCTCAGGGAGGATAAGGCCATAAAATCTTTGCTTCGGTCTTCACTGCAGAGGATGTTGGGGAGATATCCATGCCATAACTGTTCTTTTTACATGATGAATCAGAAGAACTGTCACAAATCAATATGGCTTTGGAAGAGGTTGTAGAGCAAATTTACAAACTAAATAGTAATCAATCATCAGAACCAAGATGGTATTCATCCTAGAGTTCTGAAGAAACTCAAATATGAAATAGCAGACGTACTATTGGTAATATGTAACCTATCACTAAAATCTGCCAATGTACAAAATCTGCCAATGGAATGGGGGTAGAAAATATGTCAATATTTTAAAAGGGCTCCAGAGGTGATTCTAGAAACTACAGACTAGTGAGCCTGACATCAGTGCTGGGCAAACTGGTGGAAATGGTTGTTAAGAACAAAATTGCTGGGCGTACTGATAAACGTGACATAATGGGGAAGAATCAAAATGGATTTCCCGAAGGGAAGTCATGCCTCATTAATCTATTGGAGTTTTTCAAGGGTGTACACAGTGCACAGGTACGGGTGAACTGGTCGATACAGTGTATCTGGATTTTATGAAAGATTTTGATAGGGTCCCTCATGAGAGACTTGTGAGGAAATTAAATAGTCATGGGATAGGAGGCAGTGTCCTATTGTGGATTGGTAACTGGTGAAAGAATAGGAAACAAAGAGCAGGAGTAAAGAGTCAGTTTTTGCAATGGCGAGAAGTAAATAGTGGAGTGTCCATGGATCTGTACTGGGACTGGTGGGGTTTAATATATTCATTAATAATCTGGGAAGAGGAATAAAGGTGATCAGGTTTGCAGATGACGCAAAATTATTCAAAAACTTTGAATAACTTACTCAAAGTTACAACCTGAGCAGACACTGAGGAACTACAAGATGATTTTACGAGACTGGATGACTGGACAACTAAATGGCAGATGAAATTCAGTGTTGACAAGTGCAAAGTAATGCACATAGGGAAAAATAATCCAAACTATATGTAAAAAAATTAGGTGTAAACACTCAGGAAAAGGATCTTGGTGTCATTGTGGACAATACATATAAATCCTCATGTCAATGGTGTGGCAGTGGTCAAAAAACCAAACAGAACATTAGGAATTATTTGAAAATGGATAGAGAATGAAATAAAAAATATCATAATGCCTCTATATAAATCTATGGTGCAAACACACTAACTATTGCATGCAGTTCTGGGTCATTCCATCTCACAAAAGATATAGTAGAACTAGAAAAATTACAGAGATGGGCAACAATAATGGTAAACTGTATGGAATGGCTTCTGTATGAGGAGAGGCTTGATAGATTAGGCTTCTTCAGCTTGGAGAAGAGACAACTGAGATGGGGATATGACAGTAGTTTATAATATCATGAGTGGTGTGGAACGAGTAAATAAAGAATGGATATTTACCCTCCCAAATAGTACTAGTACTAGGGGACACTCCATGAAACACACTGGCAGCAGATTTAAAACAAATCAGAGGAAGTATTTTTTCACTCAACACACAATTAACTTGTGGAATTTGTTTCCAGAGGATGTGGTCAAGGCCAGTAGTATAACTGGGTTTAAAATAGGATTGGATAAGTTCTTGGAGGATATTAATGGAGGGTATTAATGGCTATTAGCCAAGTAGGTTTCGGGGAGGTAACCTCTGACTGTCAGGAGCTGAGAGTAAACAGGAGGGAGCGGATCATTCCATTGTGACCTGTAGGGTACTTTTCCCCAGCGGCCAAGATTGGCCATGGTGGGAGTTATGTTGGGCTCAATGGACCATTGGTGTTATGTTCTTATTATTCTTGTTACATTCTAATACAATTTTGTACTCAGATGTGACACCAGAAGTGGGAATCTGTGGCATTTCCAATTAAAATGTAGGGCTGAATCTTGCATGGGTTGGTCACATTTATGTTAGGGTAAGTGATACTTTTTTTTCCCCACCAAGTTTTATTACCCTGCCCCTCCTGCTCCAGGCAGCTCGGGGCAGTTTACACATAAAAACAATAAAACAACAGCTAACACAACAATAAAAGAGAAAGAAAAAAAAAAAGATCTCCCTCCCCCCTCCCTAACCCACAACCCCCACCCTAAACCCCATCACTCTGGCCAAACACCTGGTTGAACAGTCAGATTTTAGTCATACACCAGAAGGAAGGGAGGTCCGGGGCCAATCGGGCCTCTGCTGGGAGGAATTCCACAGCTGAGGTGCGGTCACCAAGAACACCCTATCCATAGTGGCCCCCAGGGTCACATGGGGGACCTCAAGGAGGGTGCTCTCAGCCGAATGCAGGAGTCGCTCCAGAGCACAGAGAGTGAGGCGATCCTGTAGGTAAGCTGGGCCAAGGCTTTATAGGTTAACACCAACACCTTGAATTGGGCCCAGAAGACTATAGGAAGCCAGTGCAGAGCCTGGAGCACCGGTGTAATGTGCGGCCCGACCCCGTAAAGAGATGGGCTGCTGCATTCTGCACTAGTTGCAGTCTCTGGACCGTCAAAATGGGTAGCCCCACATAGAGCTCATTACAATAGTCCAATCTTGAAGTAATGAAAGCAAGGATGATGGTGGCCAGGTCACTATCTGAAACATACAGCAGAAGCTGACACACCAGATGTAATTGGCAAAACGCACTCCTCGCCACGGACCCCACCTGCGGAGCTGCAGGTCGAGTAGCACACCCAGACTGCGAACCTGGGGAACCAGCGGAGGGTGAACCCCGCCAATGATGGGGGGGCGTCACATCTGCCACCTTACCCACCAATATCACCTCTGTCTTGTTGGGATTCAACTTCAGTCGGCTCATCCCCATCCAGTCCCCCACAGCCGCCAGACACCTGGTAAGCACTGAGACTGCCAGGTCTGGGTTGGATGAAAAACAGAGGTAGAGTTGGGTGTCATCAGCATATTGATGACAACACACCCCATACCATTCTCATGACCTCCCCGAGCGGCTGCATATACACGTCGAACAGGATATATGTGAAGTCTCAGGGTGACTAAGTACAATCCCCAAGCACCACACGCTGAGTTCTTCTGGTCAGGAAAGAGTTCTTCTGGTCAGGATCCCGCCCACCCGTGCTCAGTCCTGCAGGCGAGTCACTAACATCTCATGGTCAACAGTATCAAAAGCAAAGACCGGCTGATAACTGGCAAGGGAGTCAATGTCAAGTGATGGTTTTTTGAGCAGAGGCTGCACCACTGCTTTCTTGAGGCAGCCCAGCACTCTGCCCTCCCAAAGGGAGGCACTGACCACCCCCCCAGCAACGTCTCCCAGCTGACCGTAACCAGCCAAGATGGGTCAAGTTCACAAAACGTGGCCCAAACTGCCCCATGGTGCAACGTCCCCTGTCTCAGTGGGCGACACCCACAGAAGCTGATCCTACGAAACCGGAAATGGTGGGGATTCTATGACCTCTGCTTCACCCATTGTATAAAGTGCAGCATCAAGGTTGTGGTGAGTCCAAGTTACATCTGCAAAGTAATCAACAAACATGTCACAGCGAGCACTAGATGACTCCAGATCCAGGCGGAGAGACGGTTGACTGACCAACCCACTCACCACCCGGAAAACCTCCGCTGGACGCAGGGGCGTATCTTGTATAGGGGCATCTGGGCAAATGTCCCCCCCAACTCCAAATCACCCCAGCTGCAGTTAAACCTGAGCCAGGCTTCCCCAGATCTCCACTCCCTGCCCCTACCAAGCCTCCCAGCCCTGCAGCCCCTGTATTTATTTATTTTATTTATATAAAATTTATATCCCGTCCCTCCTGTCCACAGGGCAGCCCGGAACAGCGAACAACAGTATAAAACCAATAAAACAATTTAAAACAGTTAAAAATATACAATACACAGGAACAAAAACCCTTCCCCGCCCCTCCCCAAAGGCCTGGCGGAACAGCCAGGTCTTACATAAACGCCAAAATGACAGGAGAGTGGGAGCTAGCCGAGCCCCCTCCAGGAGTGAGTTCCACAGCACAGGGGCGGCCACCGAAAAAGATCTAACATTGGTGGTCACCCGCCTCGCCCAGGGAACTTCCAAAAAGGCTCCCACGGACGATCTCAAGAGTCGCACAGGCACACGGGGAGCGAGGTGGTCCCGCAGATAGGCAGGGCCCAGGTCGTGAAGGGCTTTAAAGGTTAAAACCAGCACCTTGAACCTGGCTCGATGCTTTATAGGCAGCCAGTGCAGAGCCCGGAGCACCGGTGTCATGTGCTCCCTGTGACCCATCCCTGTAAGGAGACGAGCCGCGGCATTCTGCACCAGCTGCAGCCTCCAGACCAGCTTCTCGGGCAGCCCCACGTAGAACACATTGCAGTAATCCAGCCTCGAGGTGATGAAGGCATGGATGACAGTGGCGAGGTCGGAATCTGAGAGATATGGCCGAAGCCGCCGGACAAGATGTAACTGCCGAAACGCACTCCCCGCCACAGTCACAACCTGAGATTCCAGGCTGAGCCGTGAATCAAGGAGCACACCCAGACTCCGCACCTGAGACCCCATGGGAGGGTGAACCTCCCGAACAAGAGGAGATTCAACCACCCCTAGGCCCCCCAAACCCACGCCCACCAACATCACCCTCCGACGTGTCAGGATTCAATTGCAGATGGCTCAACCTCATCCAAGCCCCCACAGCTGACAGGCACTGGGAAAATAGGGATATTGCATGGCCTGGGTCGATGGAAAAGGAGAGGTAGGAGTGTCATCAGCATACTGATGACACTGCATACCCTGAAACCCTCTCACGATCTCCCCTAACGGCTGCATATAGATGTTAAACAAGAGGGGGGACAGAATGGCACACTGCGGGACTCCACACGTGAGGTCCCGGGGGGAAGACGTATACTCCCCCAAGACCAGCCGGTGAGTTCTCCCGGCCAGGAACCAACGAAACCAGACCAAAACCGTCCCGCCAATCCCAGCACGGTCCCGCAGATGAGTCACCAACACCTCATGATTGACAGTGTTGAATGCAACCGAAAGGTCTAGCAGGACCAATAAGGTCTGACGACCCTGGTCCAATGCCAGACGGAGATCGCCATCCAAGGCTACCAATGCAGTCTCTGTACCATACCCAGGCCGAAACCCAGACTGCTAGGGATCAAGGAAACCGGTGTGGTCCAGATGTTCCTGGAGCTGCTGTGCCATAGCCCGTTCAATAACCTTCCCTAAAAAGGGGAGGTTAGAGACCGGCCGATAACTGGCCGGAGCATCAGTGCTGGAGGAGGCTCTAGGCAGCCCTCTTACCAGCTGCCTGGGCTTCTGGATCTCTGCCAGCCAGCGCTGATTGGGGCCAGATAAAAGCAGTTCTGCCTCTCTCTCACTCTAAGCAGTTCCTTGTCAGCCTGACAGGGAGGGGAGGGGATGTTTAGAGTGAGTGAAAAGCAGAGACCAGAGCCGATCTCCAGTGGGAGCAGGGGAATTTAAACAGCAGTCTCCTCCTTCTCCTCCCCCCTCCCCTCCTGCTCCTCTCCCATTGGACGGGCCAGAGGTAGGCGGGGAGGGAGAACTCTAGAGTCACTCCCCCATCCTCCAAGAGCATGCTCTGGATGGTACCCTATGAAAGCAGTGCTTTCTGGGGGATTGGAGAGGTGCCAGGGGCTTCCAGGCTGGATTCCTATGGATCCCAGCCAATAGGAAGCAGTTTTAGAGCTATTCCGGGGGCCTTTTCCAGGCGCTCTGAAAGCCATTTTCCCTCCTCAGGAGAGGAGCTCTCTCTGCCCCCTCCCCTTTGGAAAAGGCAGGGTAGCCTCTGGACTTTACTAGAGGAAAGGGGGACAGAGAGAGTGGGGCTCCTGAGGAAGGAAACATGGAAACTGAAAGTAGGAAACAAAGCTGCTGCAGCTTCCTAGAGGGCACAGACTGGATTCCTCCTCTTTGGGGTGAGCACTGAGTACTAGTATTTAAAATGATTTTACTTTGTTTTATTTTGTTATTATTTCCCCCCTTCCCTTTGTTGCTCTGTCTTTATGCCCCAGCCTCTTTTAATTGTTCCCCTTCCCTGACTAATGTATTTTTATATTTTATTTTGGAATTGTTTTTTAGGTTTTGGGGTTATTTTGGTTGTTTGGTTATTTTAAAAATGTTTGGATTTATTTGCATTTGTTGCTTAGGGTTCTGGAGTATTTTGGTTTGGTTATTTTTAAGTATATCTTGGGATATATTTTTGGATATATGTTTGGTGACTAAGAACATTTGGTTTGTTGATTTTGCACACATTCTTGTGTGGTTTTAATGTTTTGGAAAGAGGAAACACCTGCATTAGCAACTTTGAATTGTGCTCCCCACTCTTCCACCAATATACCCACACTGGCTGCAGCAGCTGGCTTTTACCCTGAGAAGAACTGTGAAGTATGGTTGGGGTCTTGGAAAACCCCATGCTGCATTTATGGTGTGCAGTTTTAGAACTTCTTGTTTTTTTCTGCACTTTGCATGTGTTCTGGTTGTGGCTTTCTTTGTTGAACAAACCTGAAATAATTACAATGGTTTGCTTCTGCTTGCCGTGTGCTGTGCATGATGCTGCACTGTTAGTCTGCTTCCCCCCCCTGCTCTCCTAGGAATGCAGAGGCCATTTCTGTGGGCCCAACTGGAACTGGGCATGACTGAGCCTCTGGCTCTTCTTTAAAATGGGCATGGACCTGGTCAGTCCCCTTGCTGTTTCTACCCATATTGTCTGCTCTGCTTTTGAATTTTAAGGGGTGGGGTGACGTGGGGGTTTATCTTTTTTTCTCTTAAATTTTGTTGCAGTGGATTTTAAAATGGTTCCTTTGCAGTTTGGCGTAGGTGGGATGTGGGTTGTTATTTTTTTTTTCCTGCAAGAAGGCCACATGTTGGCTAGTGAGCATTCCACCCTGCCTGGCTGTAGCAGCTGGTTTTTACCATGCAGCACAACTGTGCAACTCCACACTGGCTTTTACCCTGCAGCACGGCTCTGTCTACCTTTTTTTCTCTTGAATTTTGTTGAAGTGCATTTTAAAATGATTCCTTTGCAGTTTGTTGTACTGAATTTTAAATTTGGTTTATTTTTTTTTTTTTTCCTGCAAGAAGGACACATGTTGGCTAGTGAGCATTCCACCCTGCCTGGCTGTAGCAGCTGGATATTACCATGCAGCACAACTGTGCAACTCCACACTGGCTTTTACCCTGCAGCACGGCTCTGTCTACCTTTTTTTCTCTTGAATTTTGTTGTAGTGGATTTTAAATGGTTCCTTTGCAGTTTGGTGTAGGTGGGATGTGGGTTGTTTTTTGTTTTTTTTTCCTGCAAGAAGGACACATGTTGGCTAGTGAGCATTCCACCCTGCCTGGCTGTAGCAGCTGGCTCTTACCCTGCAGCACCACTGTGCAACTCCACACTGGTTTTTTCCCTGCACCATGGCTCCGCCTACCATTGACTAGGTTCTGCCTACCGTTGGCCATACCCACTTCTGGCCCCGCCCTGTGCCCCACCAGCCGCCACTGGCTGGACAAGATTTAGCAGAGGCTAAGGGACAGCAAAAAACTCATTAAATGTGCTATGACTTGCCTCTTAAAGTTTTAAATCCTATTCGGACTGTAGGCAAAGAGTGAAAAACACAGGGGAGGCAACAGTCTTTTAAAAAACAAAAACAGACAAAAAAGTAATTGGTCCTTGGTGAAAATCAAAAAAAGCAGGAACCTACATAGTAAAGGATTTTTTTTTAGTTCTCTCAGAATTTGTATTGTGACTCATAACCTTTATAAGAATAATAAAAGGCATGATGGGCAAGTTGGCTGCTGTGGATATAAACAATAGCAACTTTGAGGAATTAGCCATGGGAAACAGTCAAATAATACTTAGGACCAAACATACAATGAATCATGCCAAACTTATTGGAGTTAATAGAACTACTCACCAAGAAGTTATTTCTTAATATGGTGGCAGAATTAGCAATTGCCATAAAAGCTCATTCTGAAGTCTTCACAAAAGTGCTTTAAGTCAACATGGCAAAACAGAACAATAACACTGTCCCTTTCCCTCTTACCACTGCTGATGCCAGAATTTGCAATGACCGTTGCCTCACTCCACTGGTCAGCACTGGAGACTGAGTAGGAGCGCTGATGCATGCCATCGGGGCGACTGTTGAAGGAGACTAGACTGATCCCACTTGCCATCTGAGAAACAGATGTACTAGTAGTCACATTCCCTAAAAATAAGGAGATTGCATATTACTACAAACGGCAAAGCATATTTGCATTAAGTGCAGATTTAAATAATTAACAGCGAGTAAGATGCTCATCTTATCCCTGTATTACACTAAGCACGTTTCTGTAGATATTTAGCCCATTTAATAAAACAGCAGTTATGTGAATGTTAATGGCCCATGTTGGTTCTAAACAGTCAGAGGACTGAGAAGTTACTGTACAAATCCCATTTAAAAAAAGAAAAACACACACAAACCCCCACCCCCCCCGCATCTATTTCCAGGGTAAGGAAAATAACCGCCTCTCTGGTGTTTCAAACTCTCTTGTTACAAATTGTCACAGACTGACTTGCAGTAGGCTCTAAGCCCTTCCCCCCAAAAGGAGGCTAGCACACCGAGGATTAAATCATAAACCAAAATAAAGAACAGTTTAACAGAAGACAATGCACCATTCACACAGGCTGTAGAACTGGTCCAGTTTGGTCCTTCCTTTCCAGGGGTAACAGAGTGATCCAGACATCAAAAAGCTTCCCCCTTCCAAATATACAATATTTCCATATTCAGCTCAAGAACTGAACTCACATGACCAATCCCTACTTTCTTCCCAGTTCCAAGGTCTTAAATTGGTTTCCATGATCTAGATAAGTCTTTCCATAATCCTGAGCAACACCGCTTAAGAGACCCGCCCCCCCATGGACCTTTTGCTCTTTTTCAAAGTAACCTACAGGAGGGAAAATGTTCCCCACCTGTACATAAATTAGAAACTGTTTTATATTTTCGTGATCCATGGGAACTGTGACAGATAAGGTGTCAATAGAGCATGGGAGGAACAGGTTTTTCAGCATCCAAATCTGAACAGTGATTTGGCTGTACTGGCTTTAGTGTGATCATATAATCCAAGAGGTTTCCTGTGAGCTCTCAACTCCTATGATATCACTACTTTGGAAAGTTCACTTTACAGTTTTATTTTTAATGATAATCAGTTTTAAGATTCTGGTTAATTAACAGTACATTTTGTTACCTTCAGTTTTGACCTATGTGAGATACGTTT
This sequence comes from Sphenodon punctatus, assembly GCA_003113815.1. Lineage (NCBI taxonomy): Eukaryota > Metazoa > Chordata > Lepidosauria > Sphenodontia > Sphenodontidae > Sphenodon > Sphenodon punctatus. The sequence continues at coordinate 840,964 of QEPC01007842.1, read as the reverse complement.
AACAGATTGACTATAGTCTGAACATATTATAACACAGGCGTTCGGGACAATGGTTTTGAATTATTAATGGTACTATTGAAGATGAAAGTCTTTCTTTTCCTTCTTTATTAACGTACCAGTGTCCAGATTATGCCAATAAAAGGATCAAGACAGGGAATGAAATAAGGAAATAAAATATTTTTAATTTATCTAATGTAATAGGAGGAATGTTTTCCGATTCCAAAA
>QEPC01007842.1:827789-840639 GCA_003113815.1 Sphenodon punctatus | reverse complement strand
AACTTTAATTCTATCCATGTAACATGTACCTTGAAATACTTTTATATAAACCACTTATTAAGGGTTTATTCTGTTTTGGGGTCTTGTCCCATAGAAAATGTTTTTCTATGTTTTCATAAATATTTTCAATTATATTCTTATTACTAATTATGTGTTTCTCTTTATTTATGTAGTCATTTTAATCTCTCTGGGTATTAGCATAATTTAGCTGTGTGTCCAGGTTTTGAACCTACGTAATTATTAATTAAATTATCAATTAGGAAATGGATCCAAATAAATCAATATTACCTTAAAACCTGGCAACAATTTGAATATTTTTAAAATGCTAGTTTTACTTTTGCAAACTACTTGTGTTGGCTCCAGTTCCTGTTGATTGATAACAAGATAACAGACACTGGTGGCATTTTGTAATTCCATAGTAAAGGTTCAAAACAAGCACAGACTTTATAATTTATTTATTAAAAGCATTTAGTATCCCGTCCCTCCTGCCACAGGCAGCTCGGGGCGGTTCACAACAGTGTATCTCAACAATGAAAACCATAAAACTATAAAACATACTACTACACCCTCATCCCTCTCCTCCCCCACCCCCCATCTCCCCCGCCAAACACCTGAAGGAACAGCCAGGTCTTGCAGCTTTTACAAAATCCTTTTTGTGAATCCTTTTTAGAAACAGATGCAGGAAATATAGGAAAAGGGAAAAGGAGACATTCACTCTGCAGTCTTCAAAGCTTAGTTACCCTCATTACTACTCCCAGGGTAGTTTTTTCCCATTGACCCCTAATAGCTCTCCCTTGTTTTACTCAACTGATTCTTCAAGTTTTGTGTAGTTTGTCAACTCTGATTTCTTTTAAAAAACGTCAAATCAGCAAGCATAACAGAAAAGAGAAAGAAGAAGGGAAAGTGAACTGATTAGAGAGGCAGTATTCATTGTATTCAGCCAACTATGCTGATGACACCCAGCTGTATCTCTCTTTTTCAACAGACCCAGGCCCTGCAGTCTTGGTGCTTACTCGGTGTTTGACGGCTGTGAGGGACTGGATGAGGACTAACTGACTGAGGCTGAATCCCAACAAGACGGAGGTGATGTTGGTGGGTAAGGTGATAGAGATGGTGGCCCCTGTTATTGGTGGGGTCTGCCCTCCATTGGTACCTCAGGTACGGAGTCTGGGGGTGCTCCTCGACGCACAGCTCCACCTGGATGCCCAGGTGAAGGCTGTGGCAAGGAGTACCTTTCGCCAATTACATCTGGTGTGACAGCTTTGGCCGTTTGTCTCAGCCTCTGACCTGGCCACAATCATCCATGCTTTCATCACCTCCAGACTGGACTATTGTAATGCACTCTACATGGGGCTACCCTTGGTGATGGCTCGGAAACTGCAGCTGGTGCAGAATGCGGCAGCCCGTCTTCTGGTAGGAAGCATATTACACCAGAGCATATTACACCAGTGCTCTGCTCTCTGCACTGGCTGCTGGTGCCTTTCCAGGCCTGATTCAAGGTGTTGGTTTTGGCCTATAAAGCCCTAAATGGCCTAGGCCCTACCTATCTGTGGGACCGCCTCACTCCCCGGGTGCTGTACCGACCCCTGCAGTTGCCTGGGGGTGCCCTGCTCGAGGTCCCCCGAGTCTTCTGGGGGTCTACGTAGGGGAGAGCGGTCTCAGTGACCGCACCACGGCTGTGGAACTCCCTTCCGGTGGCGGCCTGTTTGGTCCCGGATCTCCCCTCTTTTTGGAGAAGTTGTAAGACCCAGCTGTTCCGTCAGGCATTTGGTAGGGGAAATGGGTGAGGGGGTGGGTTGTTCAGTAGGGGTCATTTTTCTTTTTGTCCTCCTTTTAGTTGTAATTGAATTGTTTTAATGTTTATCCAGCATGATAAGCAAACATTAAGTAGCTGTTAGCTTCATATGCAAACAATCGCCGTTTCCCGCGCGGCTTAACTGCCCCCGCAATGCAGGAGCTCAGTCACGTGAAGAGGAGCAACAGAGAAGAAGCACCCACCCACCCTCCCTAATGTCAACTGTGGACTTTACGCTGGTTGTCTTTTTCTGGGGCCAGGAGGGAATTCTTGCTGGCAGGCCGATTGGCTTAGGGGCCTGTTGGTTTTTCGACCTCGTAGTGCATGAAGATTACGATTGGCACAAAAAAGGGAGAGGTCGGACGTGCATAGCAGTTAATTCTTTGTCGCACTCGCAGGGGTCCAGGGTATTAATTAGCAGGGTTCGTTAGAGTTAGCTGCTCGTTGAGTCATCTCCTTACAAGATGGGGCCACAGGAAAGCTAGAGCAAGGGCAGCCAGCCTACAACCGAGGCCCAGGAGGGAGGGGAAAGCCATACACTGGAGGACAGGGGTGGTTCATGGTGCAGCTGCCACCTTCCTCTTGTTCAGGTCATGAGAGGTCTTGTACATCCCCAACCAGCTGGGCGGCTGAAGTGAGAGTGACCTAACAGCAGAAAAGGTTCAGTGGCACCAAGGGACATTGGGCTGCACAAGTTATAAGTTAAACAGTTAAAGCATAGTATAGGCTGGACCCAGGAGGGGCAATGCCCCTTTCCCCTGAATTTTAACTTAAGTCAATAAAGAGTGCGGCCTTTTAAACCCCACACGCTGTGCCTTTGTCTTCTTCCGGTGGTGCTGGGGCAATAGATGTTTGTCATAAAAACTAATGGGGGAGAGGGGGGTTGAAATGACCCCTTCAGCCCAATATAAATGCTGTTGCAACACAACCTTGCAAGTAAAAAAAACAAAGCAACTCCCCAAACACCAACCAGCATTGAAACTTTACACCGTGAAAGGGATAACTGCAGTGTAAAGAATATAAAGATAAAGCAAACTTGTAAGTTGGTAATCAAAGTTTTCTACTTCAGGTTTAACTGGCCCCCAAATCCACTTCTAGTGAAATTCTTTACATACAGAAATTGGCATATTGTAACTGAAAAAAATCTAGTGTGTTTGGGTCATTCCAATGGGGGTTAATCATGCCCCATTAGTGTTCTGGTATTTTCTTCCAGTGGTAACTGGAAGAAAGTTAAATGCACAACCACTCTCCATTATAAACAGGGGACTGCTGAAGCCCCAATTTTGAGGAAACCGCTTGAGCTACATTTCTGAAAATTTAACCATGGCTATACGTTGAGAGGACCATCATATGCACAAAGTTTGAAAAAGATCCATCAGAAAAATAAATGTTATGACTGTTTAAAAGTTAATTGCTTGTGGTCAAAATGCAGATGTCCTCACGATTTTGAATCATCAATATCTCCTCCCCCTTGATGACGTTGAGCCCCCAAACATCACAGGCTTGGAACATGAGATCAATAACAACTGCTTATGTAATATGATAGTGATTGGTGCAGCCAAAATCTAGTTATTAATGATTAAAAAATCGGTTCTGCTGGCTTGCACATGCAGTTGAGCAGCTGCTGACCGGCAAAACACAGCACGGTTCTGCTTGCTTGCACATACGCAGTTGAGCAGCTGCTCACCGGAAAAAAATAGCATGACAGTTACCTGACCCTACTTTTTAAAATCACGTACCTATCAGAAGCCAGCTCTGTCACACAGACTTTAAGCTCTAGTCAGTTTCGTGTAGTTACACAGCGGCCAGCTTCCTCGGCTCCCGGAGAGGGGAGAGGCGGGGCGCTATGTAACTAACATGAAACTGACTAGACCTTAAAGTCTGAGTGACAGAACTAGTCACAAAGTAACGTGATTTTTAAAAAAAGAGTCATGTAACTTTCCTTATGTGACAGGGCTGGTAACAAAGTTATGTGATTTTAAAAAGTAGAGTCACGTAACTTTCCTTATGCTGGCTCGCACATGCAGTTGACCAGCTGGTGGTGGGCAAAACACAGCATAAGGAAAGTTATGTGACTCTACTTTTTAAAATCACATAACTTTCTCAGAAGCCAGCTCCTTTCACCTGAGCAGCCCCGGTGCTTCCTGTGGAGCCTTTAGGCATGCAATAGCCTGCCCGGGCTGCGGCCACTGGAGCGGGGTGGCAGATCATGCAGACGCGGCGCTTGCAGAGCATTCCGAGGCAACCAGAACCTACCCTTTGGGGTGAGGTCACCTCCCTGCGGCTCCTAGGAGCCCCTCTCCAGAGCGAGGTGACTGGACACACACACCCCGAGCAAAGTCATCCACGCTCCCTCGACACGCACCTGATGCTGCCACCGGCGCCGCCACCCCCCAGACCTGCAGCTCCCCCCACCCTGCAAGAGTAAGCCCGGCGTACAGGCAACGGCAAGCTCGACACCTGACACTTGGGGTAGGGAGCAGAAGGTCACAGACAACTCCCCCCTTCACCCCCATCCTGGACGGAGCCAGGCACTTGGGCTCAGTTCCCCTGCGGGAGCATCTCAGCCCCAGTCAGTGTAACGTAGTGGCACCCCAGAGGGCTTCACCCACCTGGCCAGCCCCACGGGTGCAATGACTGGAAAAACCCAGGAGCCGCTCCTTACCTGAATCCGGTGCCATCCCAGCCGTGCGTTCTGGGCAGCTACCCCTCCCAGTCCTTTAAATCACCTCCCAGAGGCTGCTGCTGTTTGAGCAACTCTGCGCTCCATTCGCTCCCCTGCTTGCTCTGTGCTCTATTGGCGGGACTGGCTGAGGCTGGGCCAGACGCAGGTTAGGAACTAAGCTGTGAATGCATTGTGGGGAAGCCAAGAAAACGGAGTTCTACCCCGAAGCGTGTGCGGGGTGCATTTCTGGGAATCATGGCCGTGTTTGTGCCAGTGCAGAGACTACGACTTTTCTGCCACCGCTACCAGGAGTACGTGAAGTGGCATCCAACTGCCACCACCCAGCTAGAAAGCATTGGCGGGGTCTATTCTACATGCTGCCAGGTACTGCCCGAGCCGTGAAAAACCCAGGAGACCCAGCGCTCTCCTTCCCCCACCGCCCGTGCCAAGGAGAACCCAGTAGTCCGGACTCTGCCTTCATCCCACCCCCAAAGAGGGAAACCAGGAGTCCTGGCTGCACAATCCTACCACAACTAGACAACTCTATATTCTGGGTTTTGCGCCCCCTTCTCCCCTGGCCATGGACGGGAACTCGGGAGGAGCTTGGTCTCCTCCCCCTCATTTGTTCCAGGTCCAGGTTAGAGAGGTAACAACTATATATGCGAGAGTCCCGTCTCTCTGCCACTGCATTCTGCAATGAGGGATGGTGGACACTCTGAATAATCCGATACAGGACGCTTTCAAATAAGAGCATCATTTGCATAAGCTTACATGTATTTGTCTATGCACATTTAAATACCCAATTGTCTGCCTTTCAAAATAGTTTCAAATATACATTAAATGAAGTCACACATATTCCTCTATATAAAGTAGACTGCAGCCTACTTCTTTCTTTCTTTTTTTTTTTTTTAAAGCTCACTCGCTCACAACATTTCTCAAATTACTATGCTCCACAGATCTCTCCTAAGTGAACATTACTATTCCCAAAGTCCTTCCTGTCTTACAATAATGATTTTCTGATACTCAGGTGGTACTTACCATACCGCCCCTTAAAAAGAGGACACTTTAAAAGGAGGACATTTTTCATAAGCGTCCTCCTTTAAAAGAGAGGTATTGTAACCCTACTGGCATGGGAGAGTAGCACCTACCATTAGGGTTGCCACCTATTCACATTTTTAATGAACACTTATGAAAAATACATGTTTCAGGGCCATTAACATGTATTTTTCATAACTGCTCCTTACAAATGTGCATACACGCCAACCCTACCCACCATGCACCACGTGCTCTACTTCCTGGAGTGGAAAAGCAATTCTCCTCATTCACACATGCCTCCTCTTTTCGTGTGTGGGAACAGTGCTCCTGCCTCCGAGCTCCCCCTATACTCTCCTCAGCATGGGGAAGCAGTACTACACCCCCATTCTTCTGCCTTGTTTGAGGGAGTGCCATGCTCTGCTTTCGCTACTGCAGTAACAGATCCCCCTTCTGTTTCACTTGTATTTGAACAACTGGACAGGCTGCTGAAGCACCCCCTGTCTGTAGTATTAAGAATTCTAAGGTACAGGCTGTTGTATGTTCCACTGCAATTGGCTTCTCGCCCTCCAATTTCATTGCCATGGAAGAGGACTGACAAACATGTATGTCTGAAAGCACATGAGATTTTGGCTTCTCGCAGTTGTCTACACTAGTGAAAAGTGATGCGGTTTTACTTCCCACTATATCTTCCATTAAAATCCTCCTGTACATAGGGTGAGATGTTTGAGCTCAACAGCAGGGTTTTCCTGCAAGGTACTCGTTCTACCCTTGTTTGAGCTTAACACACACACTTTTCTCCTTGCATAAATGTTCCCTACAGAGATGAGAACCTTTACTTTCCCCTCTCCATTATCTCAGTCTCTCACTCAGCACATTAGTGCACGCAGTCAGGTGGAAGTCCTTGGGCAGCATTTCTTGCCCTCATCTGCCCTACAGCAAGATTCACTATATACAGGTGTAGGCTAATTCAGCCCAACAGCCATTAAAAACTATTGGTTTGGTTTGACAGCAGTAATTTCTGGTGGGAAAGGCTTTGCAGCAGATACCAAAATAGATACTAAGAGCAAACCCTGCCAGATAGTCAATTTATGCCCCACTTCACTGCTGCCCTGTGACATAAATCCACACCAGGCTACGTCACGCATTTAAGAGGGTTCAACCCATTTCTGAGATCCGTCACCTCACAAGAGGCAAGGCCGGGCTGGAGCTTGTAATCTATGAATCACGGCAACTGTACATGCATCTGCCCTGTAGAGTTTCCATGGATATGGATGACAACTTGAGTAAGCAGTCACTCCTCCCAGTGGATCAGCGATAGATGTTCTTCTGGTAGCAGCTGTGGCTGCTGCTGCACCCATAACAGTATTGCGTCTCAGGCAGTTACAGACTCGTTTGAAGCTCAAAGTCCACAGCCAGAGGCATCGACCCCAATTCTCCCCATGAAAGGTCAGGCCTGACTGTAGGTTGTGCTCTTGTAGGGTTTTGCTCTTATAGAGTTGCGCTCTTGTAGAGTTACTCCTTGCGCTCTTGTAGAGTTACTCCTACTTTACACTAGGGTTAGATGGGGATAATCATTCCCATTGACCCTAATATAAACAAGTAACTTCATATATGCACAACTTAAAAGAGACAAACTTTCAAGTTAAAAGTTCTGTAAAATATACAACTTAAAAGTTGTCCAACAACTAATATATTAATATGCTGATATATCATATCACACAAAACGTGGAAATTTACCAAAACAAAAAACTTTACAGTTTAAAAAACGTTAAATGCACAAATTTTTAAAACTAAAAACTTTCCACTTCAAAAACATCACAAAATAATTTTTACTCTAGCTTAAACTCCCCAAACCATACAAATTCAATACAATTACAATTAAAAAAACAATCAACTCCATACATTGCAACAAAACAAACAACAAAAAACATGGAAATTATTTCAGAATTTTAAAAAAATATTTAATATTTTATCCTCATCAACATAAATGTAATATTTCTACTTAATTCCTTACCATACATACTTTTATTCATTTTTGTCAATAACTAAACTTTCACATTTTTTCATTATTAAACTTTAATTTATTATCATAATTCGACAATTAACACTTTTTTCAGAGTGCATTAACTCTGTCCTTTACATGTATACAAATTGTATACACTTCATACAATAAACTGTTAACAACGTCAGTGAACATTACATTATAGAATTCGTTCTACAAAATACAGTTCTGTAGAAACAGAGTTAATACACTCTGAAAAAATTGTTCATTGTCGAATTATGATAATAAATTAAAGTTTAATAATGAAAAAATGTGCAAGTTTAGTTATTGATAACAATGAAAAAAAATTATGTATGGTAAGGAATGTAGTAGATATATTACATTTATGTTGATGAGGATAAAATATCAAATATTATTTAAAATCTGAAATCATTTCTATGTTTTTTGACGTTTATGTTTTGTTGCAATGTATGGAGTTGAATGTTTTTTTAATTTAAATTGTATTGAATTTATATGTTTTTTGGAGTTCAAGGTAGAGTGAAAATGATTCTGTGATGTTTTGAAGTGGAAAGTTTTTAGTTTTAAAAACTTTAACTTTTAACGATGCATTTAACGTTTGTTTAAACTGTAAAGTTTTTTGTTTGGTAAATTCAATTTAAATCTAAAACAAAAATATGACTGCAGGGGAGGGGGGAGATGAACCAGTGACCCCATTATCCATGAAAACTACATGAAATATGAAGCAGTACAGGTTTGCTAAAAAAAAGTGTTATGATTTTTTTTTTACAACTTCTGAGGTACCATATTACCCCATAGGCAGATTAGGGTTAAGCAATGGAAGTGTTATTTTGATTAATTCCTTTGAGATAAGCTTTTAAGCAAAGATCCTATAGGAAAATATTCATCTTCTTTGGCTGGAGATCAAAGTCATAAACAATGCCCTGTTGATCTTATTAGATCTTTCAGCTGCCTTTTATACAGTTGATTATGAGGTGGTGTTGATATGATTGCGGGATTTGGCAGGGATCTGTGGGACAGCTCAAGTGGTTCCGCTCATTCGTGTCAGGTGTGTAACAGAGGGTAGTGATGGGTGATGGTTCGCCTTTTCCAACAGGACCACACCCGTGGAATCCTACAGGGTTTCATCCTGTCTCCTTTTCTGTTGAATGTGTATCTGAGGCTGCTGGGTGAGATCATGTATAGATCTGGAGTGAAGTACCATCAATTTGCTAATCTATACCCAGCTTTTTCTTTTTTTTCCCTTTTCACACAACTCAGGTGCTGCAGTCTCAGTGCTTACTGCCATTGGAGACTGGCAGTCCTTGCTGCCATTGGGGACTAGATGTGGGTGGGCTAACTGGAATTCAGCCCTGGGAAGACTAAAGTGATGACGGTTGGCTGGCACTGTGACCTGAGGGAATATGGATGTCCATCACTGATAGAATCCAGCCTCCTTTGATTATCCAGGTTCAGAGCCTTGGAGGGTCTTCTGGATTCACCGCTGCATCTGAACCATCAGATTGCATCAGTGGCTTGGAGTGCCTTTCACTAACACCAGCTTTCATAACCTAGACTTCTGCTTTCATAAGCAGGCTAGATTGCCGCAATGCCATTGAAGGTAGTTTGAAATCTGCAGCTGGTGCAGAATGTGACAATCTGCCTTCTGATGAAGATGGGTTGCTGGGACCATGTTACACCTGTGCTTCAGACTGCACTGCCTTCCAATAGATTTCTGGGCACAATTCAAGGTGCTGGTATTGACCTACACAGTCTGTCCTAAAAGGGCTTGGGTCCAATGTATCTGAAAGACTGCCTTCTCTGCTCTGCTCATGCTCCATCCTGATCCTTAATGTTGTTGCTATGGCCCTCGGCTACGCACAATAAACGAACTAAATAACAATGTCAGCCAACAGCAGCCTCCTGCTAATTCCATCATGGCGTCTAGTGCGTACAGCTAAGATCCACAGTGAGGCTCTCTTGATGCCTGCTCCACAGCTCTGGAACTTTATCCCTAGAAAATGTGTCCCCAAGCCTAAGCAAACTCCAGAGACAGTGTAAGAACTTCCTATTTGGCCAGGCATTTGGTGGCTGGAGATAGGCTTTAGGGGGCTGGTGTTTTAAGTTGGACGGTAACATATAAACTTTGGTTTGGTTCTGTTTTGTAACCCACCCTCAGCTCTTGGGATGGGGTGGACTAAAAGTCTAAACAATCAAAACAAATAAGAAATAATAGGGAATGCTTCTGAGAGATCAGGTCAAGATGGAAAATGGTAATTGAGATCTTTTCCTGAGCAACAAATCTTTTATCAGTCTAAATTGTGTGGAAGAGTGAGAAAGAGATGGCATAATTTGTTGACATTTTCTATACATTTAACAACTATTCTAAAACAAAGTGTTGAAACAGTCATATTTTAAACATCAGCAGGATACAAGAGCAAAAAAGAACTTACAGTAGATTAAATATTGTACAACGAAACAGCAGCAACCCAGACTATGTATTCCCTTAAAAGACATCATAAAAATCTATTCACCTGCAAAATTGTCATAAGACATTCTGGTCAGTTGAAAGTAGTTACTGTGGGGGACATAGAAAATCTGCTTTTTGGTGACGCAGGATTCACTTGTATTCTTTAGCACAAGTTATCAGAATTCTGCTTATTCATACAGCCAAATTGTACCTTGATCCCTTATGGGTTTGGTTCAATTTTACTTCTGCGGAAACTAAGGCTGTTTTTAGGTGTGTGCAGCGCACACGCGGCGTGACATGCCGTGTGTAAAAACCCTGCGGGTGGGGTTTAGACGCAATGTCTAGCATGTTAAAGCCAGTCACGCATTCTTCTAAAACCGTGAATTAACCTTGATATTGAGATATTTAATTCACGTTTTTAAAAGAATGCGCGACTGACTAACGCGTGAGACATCGCGTCTAAACTCCACCCGTGGGGTTTTTATCGTGCACATCTAAAAGTGGCATAAGAATTTATTAATAAATCAGAGGTTGACCAAGACAGCACATAGTCAATAAAATGTCCAGGTGGCCTTTTTGACACTGAACTGAATTACAGAACGTTTTCCAATGTAGTTCATATAGCCATTGAACACATCTTGTGAGCAACGACCTTATTTTTTTGCTGTTATGACAGTGGTCCAATCTATTGTTCTCTTTTTAGTTCTCCTTTAGGCTTTCCTATAATATGTACTAGACATCAGTGATAAGTGGCAACAATATTATACTTACGTCTAAGCAGAGGAATGCTATTATCAACTGTTTCGCAATACAAAGCTTCCATGAAACACTCCTACTCATTTTCTCTCCTCCAGGAGGCAAATTCCCCTCCTTGCCTTTAGGCAGGAATTTGTTAGAAATCTCTCTCGCTCTCGCTCTCGCTCTCTCACACACACACACACACACACACACACACACACACACACACACACACACACACACACACACACACACACACACAGAGTCCTACAATTTTACCAATCTCTTGATAGTCAAGTCAGCAAGCTCAAAAATAGGAAGCCATGTTCACTGAGAAGTGGATTCTGCATATCATGACAGGATGCATATTATGAAGTGGCTTTTAAAGGCTTTATGTCAAAATCTTACAGGAAAGGACTAGCTGCACTTCTGCATCTGTCTCCCTCTATCGCTCTCAATTTATCAGCATTAACATAAAATACATGGTCAACTACCTGGTCCATTCTGAGTTATGAAAGAGTGCTTCTACAAATACATCATGTACGCATCAGCTGGTAGCTTAAGTTGATTAGCAGGGGGGCAGTTAAATTACTATGCTAATCCATGTATTCTCAGCACTCTTTCCTTGATATGGATATGTGTATATGCTTACTGGGAAGCCTTGATTAGTTCAAGCTTCAAATGTGTCAAAGGCTCAAGATTCTTTCCAAAGAATAATATTAGCTGTACTCACATCCATAAAGTGTAGGAGCTGATTTGAAAAGGTACTTACCTCTACCATATGCTATTTTTCTTTAAACAATTTGCATTTCAAAGTGAATATGGCATTTATATCTGAATGAATATCAGTATGTTGCCAGAACTGGGCTCAAATGAGCAAAAAGAGATGCTGGTTTTCTATTGAACAAAAATGTTTTCATCTACCAAAGTGGCATCAAAAGAAAAAATTTCTTTTTAGGTATAGGCAGCTTTATTACAGTTGAAACTATCTTTTCTGATATTAAAAAACAGACTGTTAATATGATACAGTATGCAGAACATTCATCTATAGTTTCAAAACAATCTCTAAGTGGGATTAAGATTGTGTTTTGAAGAATAGACCAATTTTGGTCAAAGGCTAAAAGAAATACAACTTTTCAGCACTCGGAAAATATAAGCAGATATGTTAGGCTTCAAATATAGAGCTTATATTTACTAGTCAAAAAAGCATGAAAATGACAACATCAAAGTGAAAAGAAAATCAAAAGGCTTGTGTCCAAGTGTGTAGCTCTGATTAAAGGAAGTTAGAACATGAATTGTGGGAAGAATAGATCCCAATTCATTACTGACTTACCATTCAAATTGCTTTATTAACATATTGCTACACAAGAACTGAGAAGAATAAATGTGTCAGATTCAAAATAAATAGGTCTCAATGAAAAGTCAGATGCAGATTTACTCTCTAATTAAAAAAGAAAAAAGAAAAAACACCAATGGGGATTTAGCGAAATTCATAATTTCATGCAACCCATCTAGGGACCATCTTTTTTCACCTATCTGATAATACTGGGGGGGGGGGGGAAGTGTATATGCTATGAAAACTTTCAATTAAAAACTTGTAATATAAATGAAGAATATAAAATATACATCTACTCTAGCATTAATTTATCCAGGCACTCATTTGCAAAAGCTTAAATAGTTCCTCTAAAACTGCAGTAACCAATGCTTTCTGTAACTCCTCCTCTTCAATATATTTCAACTTCTCAATAAAGTTATCTACCACTGGCTCGCAGTTTATTTTAGAGGACTTGTTACCAGGGGCATAGCAAGGTTGAGACGGGCCTGGGCTCAAGCCTTAATTATGGGCCTTTCATGTGTGCGCGTGCAAAGCACGCGTGTACGCTCTGAAAACCCAAAGTGAGCGGGGATTAAGGATGGGGCAGGGTGTAAGGGAGGGGAGGGCCTGCCCATCCCTGGCATCCTTCTCAGCAGCATGCGGAATCTTATGGCTGGCAAAGCTCTAGGGAGGGGCTTGTACATTGTAGGCGGAGCCTCCAAAAATCCAGCAACAAAGAGTTTTCAGAATTAAGATGTGATGGGCAGAACATTAGTTTACACTGGGAACTCCTTGCTGCTGAGTAAAACCCTACCACTTGGAGACTGAGAGAA
>QEPC01007842.1:809850-826990 GCA_003113815.1 Sphenodon punctatus | reverse complement strand
GGCCGCTGGGGCTTTGCTACCAATGGGGGTGGGGTTGGGAAATTTAGGCTGCTGCGGGGCCATGGCCCTGGGTACCGGTAGCACACTGGCACATGCCTTTGGCCAGCCCTGAGGAGGAAAGGGGGATGGGGGCAGGCTGGGAGGGGGGTGAGGGCAGGCTGGGGGGCAGGAGGGAAGGAGGCATGGGGCAGGTGGGGGGGCACACGCCACTAACCTGAGGCTGGGCCCGGGGGTCCCCATTGCGCGGCAGTGGCAGCAGCATTGCTCCTCCAGAGACTCGCATGCTGTCTCCCTGCGCCTGCAAACCCAATCCCTGCAGAGTCTGCACTGGGACTGGGTTTGTGGGTGCACAGGGAGGCAGCACGTGTCCCTGGAGCAATGCTGCCGCTGAGAGTCTGTGAGCAGTTTTTGGGGTTTTTTTTAAATTGCCCGCACCGCGTCCTAGTGCCACTGGGGAGGGAGAGGAGGCGAGCTGCAGCGCCGCACTGCTTTCCCTCCCCAGGGGCCAGGACGTGGCACCAGCAATATAAACGAAAAAAAAGTTTCCTTACTGCCTGCCGCTCGCTTCCCCCCCTCTGCAGCTCCTAGAGTGGTGAGGCGAGCCGCTTGCCTCGCCACTCTAGGAGCTGCAGAAGGGGGGAAGCGGCAGGCAGCAATTGCAAGGGTGGCCAGCGGCGGTGGGTGGGCCCCCTCGCTGCGGGGCCATGATGCTCCGGCCAGCCATGGGCTCCCACAGGCATGGGCCCGGGTGCAACTGAGCCCCCCCGTGCCACGGTAGCTACGCCCCTGCTTGTTACCTCAAACTAAGAACACAATCCAGTTCCCACTGGAGACAATGGGAGCTGGGTTGTGCCCTAATTTTTCATTTGTTATACTCACTAGTTACAAATATAAAAGAAATATTCAGAGCGGTAGAATAAATAACGAGATACAATTATATTAGTCAGTCTTGGTTTACTGCAGCACACACATATTGGATCTCATGGAAGGTCCAGGCTATGTAATTTTAAAACAGGAGGGTCTATGAGATCCAATATATAATTGTATCTCATTTTTTATTGTACAGCTCTGAATATTTATTTTATTTTTGTAACTAGTGAGTATAATAAATGAAAACGTAGGGCACAATCCAGCTCCCAATGACTACAGAGGGAGCTGGATTCAGCTGTTTGCAGGTTTTATTCTGGGTTGCCTCTGAACACTTTCCTCTAAAATTGCACAGCCTGGTCTATTATAACACATTTTACAGGCATTTATATGGTGTACATGAAGTTAAGGAAAGCCAAGAAAAGGGGAAACACATTATTTGGATTTTACTACTTACACGTTTTATTTGTACTATGCTCGTCATAATACTGGCAAGTTTCTCATCTGAAAGGAAATAAGCCTGAAGGCCTCAGGGCTTAACTACCCAGCGGTTATCACTAATGAAAAATACATCAGAGCTGTGCTTCAGGATATCTTGACTCTTAGTATCAGAGGGTTAATTGTTCCAAATCATGTTGGCTGAATATATGTTGCAAGACACTGCATATTCTTGAAATTCCATCTAATTCATTAAAATACACTGTGAAGTGACAAACTTCCTCAGACAAGAAATGCTTCAAATGAGGAATGTTCTCCATTTGCTTTGGGCTCCCTTCTATGCTCATTAGTGTTCAGGTTGTGGAGACCTCCTTTGTAGCCAAAGTGGAAATGGGCATTCCCTTTCAGGAATCTGTCAACATACCTCAATCACGACTTGAGCATCTCAAATAGAATACAGAGCTTGGTCCAGAATTGAAAGGTAGGAAGAACCCTGAATGGTAATAAGACTCCACTGCTGTTTCTTCCTAACCAGGCAGAACCCATTCAGAATAAGTCAGACACAAAAATGGTCTTTCAAACAAACAGGAATTGGCAGTTACATATTATTAGCAGCAAGATGGTAGCTGGGACTAGTTACTTGGCTTACATTTAAATTTATTGAGGGGAGGCAAAAAATATGTTTCCTATCTTGTCTCCTGCTATGCAATCTATTTTGGGCCCAGTCAAACACCATAAGAACATATGAAGTGCCATACTGGGTCAGACCAATGGTCCATCGAGCCCAGCATCCTGCCTCAGACAGCGGCCAGTCACGGGGGTTTGGGAGAAGCACCCAACAGGTCGCCATGCTATCCATTCCCTGTGGGTCATCCCCAGGCTCCCGACAGTAAAGGGTTTTGTTCCCCAATCCTATCTAATAGCTGCTAATGGAACTATCTTCCAGAAACTTGTCCAAACCTCTTTTAAACTCCGCTATACTGCTGGCCTTGACCACCTCCTCTGGCAGTAAATTCTACAACCTAATTGTACGCTGAGTGAAAAAATATTTTCTTTTGGCTGTTTTTATTCTGCAACCTGTGAGTTTCATGGAGTGTCCCCTAGTTTTAGTACTAGTTGAGAGGGTAAATAACTGTTCCCTGTTTACAAGTTCCACACCACTCATGATTTTATAGACCTCTATCATATCTCCTCCCAGCCGTTTCTTTTCCAAGCTGAAGAGCCCCAACCTATCAAGCCTCTCTTCATACGGGTGCTGTTCCATACCCTGGATCATGTTGCCCTTCTCTGCACCTTTTCTAGTTCTGCTATGTCTTTTTTGAGATGGGGCGACCAGAACTGCACATAATATTCAAGGTGCGGTCGCACCATTGATTTGTATAGAGGCATTATGACATCCTCAGTTTTATTCTCTATTCCCTTGCAAATAATTCTTAACAATTATTCCATACTCTTTTTAGAGAACAACAGAAGCCCACCTAACTTCCAAGTTCTTCCTTCTCAGGCAGAGGAAAGAATGTGAGGCAGTGTCAGATCTTTAAATAAAATTTCAGCGCACAGTCATCTGTATTCAAATTCCCCCATCAGCTTGACAAGAATTCCTTCTCAACGGTATTCCAAAGGGTCACATGAGAAAATCATCAATAAAAAATGTATCAAAGTAACAGCTTACACATGAAAAGTTAATTGAAATTGCAGTTATTTATATAGAAAATCTTTACTATACAACAGCAGCCATGTCCTGCAAACATGAAGTGGTTGTCACCTCACTAGATGTAGCAAACTAAGCTGATTCAAGTTTAATGAATGTATGGGAGAACCTCAAGGAAATCTCTGAATGGTATCAGTGGCCAATCAGAGGCACTTGTTACTGAACCAGCACAAAACTGAGAAGGGAGAACCGTTTTGACAAACATACCGTCTTTTGAAATCAAGTTTTAACCAAGTTCTTGAACTAGCTTTTGTGTTAAAGTTCCCACATATTTTTGCAAAATGAGGGTGTGTTTATGTCTAAATTATGCTGACCAAATTCCAATTTAATTCCATAATATCGCCACTACATTCTTTCTAGTGCAATAAATAATTTGGTTTTTTTTTTGGCTTCTTGAAGAAATGCTGTAGAAAAAAACAACCCAACATTAAACAGTTCTTGCTTTATAGCCCAAATATGATACATCACACTGAGCGAAAAGTCATTTCTGCATGTTTAGTATTTAAGGCCCAGTCTGCTCAACACTTACGACCATAAGTAGGTGTTCATAATTTCCAAGAAACTATAGGCACAATCCAGCTCCCATTGAAATCAATGTCTAAGCTCTCATTGATTTGTACGGAGCTGGATTGCGCCCTAACTTTTTGTAATGATTTTCAAGAAACGAAGCTTTTGCAAGAATTTGCTAGTAAAGTGTTTTACAATCCTTTTGAACTACAGGGCCTATATTAATAGGAAACATAGTATCTAAAATAGAATAAGCTTTTTTGTTGAAAAATCAAAGCTACACCGAGTAAAATGGGTGGCTGCAGAAGAAGCGAGACAAAATAATTTAACAACTTTTGCACTATTATGGACCTTGCAAACATTTATTAGTATAACTGCTGACTAGCAGGAACTAGCATACAGAGCAGACCAATATTATTAAAGTATTTTCTATATAATTTATAAACTAAAATAAAGAAACTTTCTTTTGGAAAGATGAGAGAGATTTTGGTCTTACATGATTATTATTACTTTTTTTAACAGCTATTACCTCTGTAACAGCAGCTTAGCAAATGCATGTCTGCAGTGTGAGCAGTTTTGATAAACAGCCTCTGCGGGCCACACAACGGGGATAATGTATCCTTAAGTACTGCCAATGAGCTGCCATTCTGCACAGCCAATTACTTCTGTGCGTCTGTCACTCAAAGGAAAAATGACTGAGCCCATTAGATCAAACCTTTGTCACTGTTCCTAATGCACTCTTAGGCCTCATTAATCTGAGGGAGCAGCAACACAGCCGCCGGTGCCTCATTGCCTCCCCCACAACAGGACCACGTGAAGCCTCTCATCTCTCCCCCAAGTGCACCACGTTAATCAAGCTCTCCTTATTACCCCAGTCCCTGTCACGGCGGAGAGCGCTCTCTCTCTTAAATGCTCTCATTATGGCCCATCTTTAGAGCCGGCTGAGTGGGGAAAAAAAAAGAATGAGAGAGAAAGAGAAGAGGAAAAAGCAAGTCCGATCACATTAATATTCATGACAATAATTAGTATTCTAGGTCACTGAATATTCATGCTATTAGTTTGGATTTTTATGGGTTTGCTGGATGTCCTGATTGCTGGAGTGTGGAGGAAAAACAGCATGGTTGGGACTTTCGATGTCAATGGCAGTTCAATACTTAAAATGCAGTTGTGATCCTCCTCCCCCCCCCCCCCTTTCCATAGATCAGTCTCAACTCCCTGAGGGTTTTAGTATTTGGGGAGGGGGATCATGGGGAGATAAAAGAGCTAACATTTTTGCAAAGGTCTTAACATTCGACTGGTCGCTATTAAACATTATATAACAGAGCACAGGATCATACGGGTGGGACTCGATATATTTATAGATTACCTAGGAAATAGTGCAAGAATATGATGAGACAGACAGATCACAGTCTGACTAGAACAAACACTGCCTGGCCAATGTGTGATCTCATCTAGTTTAGGCACCTACCTTTGAGAATATGAATGCTGAAAAAAATATTTCAAATGCTTGCAAATCAATATTTATTCAGCCCTATTTACTAACTGGAGGAAGAGCAAATCCCAAGCATATATAGTATTTATTAGTCCAGTTCAACCTAGGGAAGACTCAAAATCTAAGCAAAAAAACCCACAACAAAATGTTGCATTGGAAAATCCTGTTATTTCTCCCTTCCCCAACACAGTCCCTACCATGACATCTTCTATGAAGAAAAGAACCTTAGAGTACTAAAAGCTGAAGTTTTTTTATTTCTCTACAGTACTGTGAAGGACAAACAGTGTCATGAAGGAACTGCAATAATGACCTTGAGGGATCACCCTCTAGTGGGATGATATGATAGAGTAATCTCAGAGGCATTTAATACATGGCTCTTTTGTGAGTGCAGTCTGACAAAACTGACAATTTTAAACAGACTGTTCTTGCATGTATGCTGTTCAAGCTACAAGCAACTGAATTAGTAGCAGACATTTTTCTCACCTAACAGCCTTCTGTAGAAACTCAGTCACATCAAAGCCTGATTTTGTTGATTAAGGGTGAAATTTCAACAAAATTCCTCACAAAGTACAAATTTGCTGACCTTTACAGAGTTTGGCATATAACGATAATCAGAAAGCACAGAAAACAGTTCACATTAACGCTATACACTCAGTCACCTGGTGCGAGAGGGGCGGGGGTAGAAATATTATAAACTAAATCAATAAAGCCATACTGGAAAAGGTTAAAATAGTTGAAAAATCATACTTGCTAATGCAGTTACTGTAGGCAAGGTTTCTGCTAAAAGGCAATTGGTTTGTATAAAATTTGGTGTTTCCTTGGGAAAGAAGTCAGAAAATATTCTGTCCTGCTCCTTTTTAGCCAGTACTTCAGAGACATATTTTTAATTTAAATAATTCTTTATATAGCTAAAACACAACAATTTCACAGCACTCTTGGTCACACAAGCAAATGAGTGAATTTAGGGTGCATCCTACAGACGGATATTACCAGATCCAGTAGTGATTACTGTGAGGACAGTACAGAAGCTAGCTGGAACACCTATAGTAGCTAAGCACTAGGCCTCATAGACCTGACCATGTAAATATATTTTTGATCCGTTAAATCCCAAATCCTACAACCCATTAGAAATAAAAAATCTCACCAAATACCACTGGAGACAGTGAAAATGCTCCTATCGACTCCAATGGGGGTTTCCCAGGCTCAAATAAGCAGTGTATCAGATTAATTATTTTATCCATGTTTTATTCAGGATTCTTATGATGTGAATATTTGTAGAAATTTGCCATTTACTCTGACAGATACATATCATAGTTCTTGTTTCAGTTTTTAAAGTAGTGCTTTTCAATTGTAGGGAAAAAACAAAATTATTGTTAGGACCACAGAGATGCTGGATCAGACCCACACTCCGCTAGTCCAAACTTCAGTCTGACAGCCAGGAGCCAATGAATCAGAGGTGGTACATGACTCCAGTAGATTTAACAACGTATTACCATGTTACATTTCATACTTTAAAAGTACACTATTTTCACTTAAAATAAATGGTGCCTTTTTGTTTTTTTAATAAGAATGTCTGAAGGACCGTTCATTACAACTCAATCTGATTCCAAGCACATCAGTGTACAATAAGATTACTTAATGATCATTGCATAGCCTTGATAGCTAAGATTAATAGGATATGAAACTCACATTTATGACAACTGAAATTTCACATTTTTGTAACATGTCCAAAGAGTCACACAGAGTTAGGAGACAATAATGTTTAGATACTAAATGTCATGATACTTAATGACAGCTGGAAAACTAACACATATTTTAGGATACTTCAGAACTATTAAAATTTGCATATATTTACTATACAGTAAATAAAGAATTCCACAATAGTGTAATTATGAAAAAATATGTACAATGTAAATATGTTTAGATGGGAAACTATGTCCATGACTAACAAAAAAGGAACTGGATGCACTGGACTCATTTTGTGATAGAGTTAACCTGAAGTCACCACTTCAAATTCAATTTGGGTCTGGTCAGCAGTACTTGACAACTGAGTCTGATCCAATGAGGAGAAATTCTTCAAATGTTTTTAGGAAGTATAGCTGTTCAGTGGCCTATGTAAAATGTACTGGAGAATGAGCAACCACATGCGAGTAAAAACATTACCACCACAACTGATAGCCTTATTGGCAGAGACACTAAAAAGTTCAGGAACAAAGTCGGTCTGAAAGAAAAAGGCCCTTTTCACACAGACACTCTAACACAGATAAAATGGGTGTTACATTTTATTATACATCTTGCAGGGCACCCACAGAGCATCCCTGCAACATGTATAATAAAATGTAACATCCATTTTATCAGTGTTAGAGTGTCTGTGTGAAAAGGGCCTAAGGTGGCTCAGGTCAGGCTTGAGGCATTCTGGTCGGGAAGAACAGAATGTCTACATAATATCTTTCGTTAGACCTGACTGCAGCTTGTCTAAAGTCCAATTAAATAAAAGGCTGTTTTCTTAAGTTCTATGCTAGAAATTGAACTTTAGGTACAATGACACCAATACAAATAAGGGCAAAAGGAAATTAGACATGGATATGCTAAATATCACCACCCACTCTGAGCAACAGGATATGCAATGATAGACATTGTGGTTCAGTTTGTGTAGTTAAACAGCACCTAGCAAATACGTTGCCTTTTATTTATGTGAAACTGTGAATCACAGCCTTTGTGTGAGGAATGCCTCCAAAATCCTCTACTGTTAGTAAAGGGTAGAAAACCAAACAATTTTATAATCTGTGAGGTCAACTTTTAAAGTGGTGTCATTCTCATTACAATATTTAAAGCCACTACTTGCTAGATACCTGCATATTTTGATCTTTACACACTTATGAATGAAATATTAACATTTGACTTCTAGCACAAGTAAAATTAACTTATCCAGTTTAAGCTTTGATTTTTTAATGTAAAGCAATTACCTATCTAGATTTTTCTCAATTATTCCTCTGACAGACCAACTAAAAATGTTTGCTTTTGAAGCTATTGTTATCAATGCAGAAAATAAAGGAAAGACCTGTTTTTTTTACTGTCATTGTTCTGAACGTCCAGGTAATTTAACAGCCTGACATCCAATGGATGCTTTTTTTACTTCCTTTGAGTGAGAAGGACTTATATAGAATGAGGAAAATGAATACCTTGATTTAAAATGATAAGGAGAAAGAACTTTGGGTAGTCATTAAAAAACTAACTTAATCCAAACATAATGAACAAAAAGATTTCTTGGTTAACAAGGCACTGAATTGATTGATTTCCTTTCCAGAAGAAATGGGTGCAAGGAACGAGACTTAAGAAATCTCTCTCTCTCGCTACATGCACAAAGTATACAAAACTCTGTAGACTGGTCCTTTCAAAATCCATGCTCCCAGCTTGAACCCAACTACAGGATGTTAGAGGGAGGTATCATTCTGGAGAGCAGAATGATATTAACAATAGTTAAGAATTAACACTTGTGATACTACTATACGACTGTACATTAGAATGACACTGACTGGTCAAACCTCTTCTCCAGAGACATGACATACAACTTGAGATAGTCTTAGCCTAAATCTATTTAAATATTTCAGGATTTTCCAGTACTGTGGGTAATTTCAGACGTTACGGGATCACACTCAACCAAAGTGAACCACGGTCAATCCCGCGGTGGGGCCAAAGCGCCCTGAACGTCTGTTTTGCAGGCGCCAGATGTTCACCACGGTCAATACCCACATGGGGTCAAAATCAACCACGCTTCCGGAGCTCCCCCCCCATCTCTGAAAGCGTGATCAAAGAGATTCCCGACGGGAACCAACAAAAAGTAATGTCTGGATGGCAACCACCGGCTGGAATCAAAGGAAATGATTCCCAGCCACGGACAAAGCATGCATGTCACTGCCAGGCAACCAGCAACAACACAGGCCGGGGAGGGAGATTTAAAGGGCACACAGCAGCAGTCAGGACGAGCCGCCCTGGCGCCTTCCGGGTGCTTTGACAACGGCCCGGCCTGGGATCGGCGTAACATCTGTTGCGCTGCCCCGGGCTGTGATCTGGCGGCCCAATTCCCTGCCATGGTCCCGGTTCCGTCACGTCTGTTCGGGGCTTTTTTTGACCACGGAGGGTGGTTGTTCGGTTCACCCCCGCCGGGAATCTGTTGTAGTGAATCAGGCTCGCGTAACGCCGGAAATCACCCGGAGTTTCATAATATAGTCATCAACAGGACTATAAAAGGAACTTTCTCTTTGCCATGGCCCACTTTGAAAGTTAGTACAGGTTCTGCAAGCCAAATAGGAGATGCAGAAAGGAATACATAAGGGGTGTGTTCAGGATGCAAGGAGGAAGGGGTGCTTCCAGTGCAGGGAACTGAGCCATGGATGCTATCCTTGAGTGCATGCCCTCATTTCCACTTCCTTCTCCCGAACTCACTCTTTCAGTGCTTGAGCATATGGATCCATTAGCCAGATCCAGGAATGGGAAGTAGGAGGCCAAATAAAAAACAATGGGCAAGATTTGGCCCATGGGCCGCAAGTTCCTCGGCACTGCTCTAAATACACAAGCATGAGAATTGACTTCTTAGATGAGCCTGTGATATTTTCTATATTCCTTGACAAAGCAGGCCAGTGTTCCACCATTGTCATGTAATAACATGACAATGGTGGAACACTGGCCTGCTTTGTCATGGCCACTCTCACATCTTTACATGTCACAGTGAAGTGTGCACTGTCTATTTGTCCCCTGGCATATGTAGAGAGAATGGTGTGCGAGGAAGCTGTCCACACACATTGGAGAGGGCCATGTTAATCATAAATGGCTGTACCGACAGATGTCTCAGCTACCATAAATCCAACTGCAAAAAGGTTGGAGCGAGATATGAACATTTCTAAAAATGACCTATTTTTTTCCTGTCTCACAGTTAAATCTGTTGACGTACAATAATATTCCAGACCCTTCAAAAGCTAGACATGAGGGCTATGAACCCTGTTGGTAAAATGGAATTGTCCCTTTCTAGCACTATTTATTGAGAAACATTGAATTTAATCATTATTTTTGGGGAAGGACTGAATATTCCCCATGGCTTGCTGTAAACTGTAGCTAAGAATGAAACATTACTCTGACAAACTGCTCCCCCTCCCCCCCTTTTTTTTAAAAAAAAGGTGGATACTTGAAGACTGTCAGTTTTAGGATTTACATAAGAGACTACTTAGCGTCAATCTGGATTTTGTCCTGGGCATGGTTCAGAGACTACGCTTGTGGCCTTGGTTGATGATCTCCACTTCAAAACTGACAGGGATAACTGTATCCTGTTTATTTATTTATTTATTTAAAGGATTTACACCCCGCCCCTCCTGTAAACAGCTCACGGTGGCTTCCAACAGTAATAAAACAATATAAAACAATATAAAACAGTTAAACTTGTTAGATGTTTTGGCAGACTTTGATACAATTGACCATAGTTGTTGACATGGATGCATGACCTGGCAGGGGTTCGTAGGACTGTTCTTGAGTGGTTCTGCTCATTCTTGTCAAAGAGGTCCTAAAGGGTGGTGGATAAGCAGTGGCTCATTGTACCCTCAGAAGCTCCTTGTGGGGTCCTGCAGAGTTCTATCTTGTCTCCCTCAAATTCCATCAAATATTAATAATATAATATTTACTATACAATAAATAAAGAATTCCACAATAGTGCAATTATGAAAAAATATTTGCAAGGTAAATATGTTTAGATGGGGGCTGGACTGGTGCAGAACGTGGAAGTCTGCCTTCTACAAGCTATAGGTTGCTGGGAGCACCAGTGGTGTGGACTCTGCACTGGCTAGCAATAGCTTTGTGGACTCAATTCAAGGTACTGGTTTTGACCTATAAAGCCTTGAATAGCATGGGCCCCAAATATCTGAAAGACCACCTCTTCTCTCATGTTCCATCACGGCTTCTGAGGTCAGTCAGGAGCACCGTCTTGTGGGTACCATCTGCCCTCCAAGTTCACACAATGAGGGTACGCAGAGAGGTGCTCTCGGTGACTGTCCTGCAATTACGGAACTCCCTTTCATTGGAGATTCATCTAAGGCTGAGCCTGCTCATCTTCCAGAGCTGATGCAAGACCTTTTCGTTTGGCCAAGCATTTTGCAGGCAGGGTTAATTACATATTGCAACCTGCCCTGAACCTTAATGGGAAGGGCAGGATAAAAATGCAAATAAATAAATAAATAAATAAATAAAACAGTTGGCTGAGGGAAGGGCTAGCTACTGAAGAATGCACAATAAGTGCAAAGCCATGTGGACCAGTTAGGTTGGTCCGCCCCCGAAGGCTGATGGAACTTCAATGGTTCCAGGAGGCCCTGGAGGAGTTAACTTTAGACCTTGACGGCCACTCTGTTGAAGAACTCATCCGAGCTTGGAACATCTTTCTTGAGGAGGCCATTGACAGGGTGGCTCCAAAACGTCTCCTACCTCCGTCTCGTCACTGCAGAGCCCCTTGGTTCACTGAGGGGCCGCGGTGTATGAAGCAGACAGGTAGGCGACTGGAGCAATGCTGGTGTTAGACTCGTGCTGAATCCGACCGACTTCTCCATAGGGCCCATTTGCGGTCCTATGTTGAGGCTGTGAGGACGGGATAAAGGTGGTGGTGGTGGGGTGTTTTTAGGGTTTTTTTAAAGATGTTTTAATATTTTGTTTTATGGTCATTTTAACTTATTGTGATTGTTGTATGTTGTAAGCCACCCCGAGATGCCATGAGCATGAGGGGGCGGCTAATAAATGTAAATAAATAAATAATAAATAAATAAAATAAATTTTCATATGTCATATCAAATTTTCATTTTAATACACAGTGACACCCCCTTCCCCTGCCCCTCATGAAGTGCATATACTTACACTCTAGAGAACGTACATACAGTATACATGTGTATGCATGTGCAATATAGGATGTCCTTTTTAGTATAAGCACAGTGTTATCTCACCTGAATTCGGTGAGATGTGTAAACTGCTCATGTCTTTGGACATGCCATTAGTTTTGGGACTGGAGATAGGTGCACAAGCTGATGTGGCTCGAGGTGGTCTTTTTCCTGGGACCTTCACAGTGGTTCTCAGAAGGTCAATTTCTTTCCCATGAACATTCTGCATATAGTCCTGCATTTAAAAAAATAAAATAATAAAGTATCACTTTGGGGGTGGGAGCATAAAAACTTAGGATTAGAGACATATGCATGGGACCAAATACTAAAAGTAAGGACTTGCTCCAGAATGCTTGTTTTAAAATTACACAATAATTAACCAAGTAGCAGATTCCATTAGCTCAATGCAGTAGGAGAAGTACAGCCACCTGTCTGCTGGAGTATTCCCTTTTTTCTCAGGACTCCACAATACACCATATTAAATATGCGTTCTTTAAGGCTAGTAGAAAAAGAGGCTTTTGAATCACCTGAATAAATGTGTTCACTCAGACACAATCACTGGGGAAAATTATCTATATGAATAAGGTGTCCAAAGTAAAAGTGTAATCATACTGTGAGAATAAGCCAGAATAGAGGGGCAAAAATATTTTTTTAACAAGGCCAAGTGACTGTGGTACAATGTAGGGAGGAAAACATTCATGTATCAGGCATACATTTATAATGCAAGATTATCATGGTCTTTAACTACTGAACCCCACCACAGGCAAATACATAGGTCAATGAGCATGCCAAATCCAAGGTTTTTACTCTGGAGGAATTCCTCCAACAGCAGCTGCAGCAACAATAACAGACCTGGTGGCAATTTGATGTTTCATCCCAGGTGGGCCAGTCTTTTTATAGGCAGCAGCAACAGCTTGGAAAGGGGCCTTCTGGGTGGCTGAAGTGGCCAGTCCAGTGACTAAACTGGGCTCTCTCCATCCCTCTTCCTTCTCCATGGAAGCAAGCCTCAGGGAGGGTCTGATGGTAAAGTCCTTAGGGGAGGAGGAGTCTTGGGGCCCTAACGGCAACAGCCCTCCTAGTGATTTTTATGATGGACACACATAGGCAAAGCTAAACCAAGGGTAAAAACATGAGATGCTGGCCCGCATTGGTATGCTGTGGCCTGGAACTCACCCGCACATGTGGTCCCGTGCCACCATATGTGGGCCCACTACTGCCCCGGAGTGAGAAGGCGGCTGGCCTGGGATGAGTCCTCGAAAAAATCTCCAAGGTGCAGCCTGGGCCAAGGGCTACCCACACAGGTCAATACATTTATTTGGCGCCATCATGGCTGCTTACGATGGATGACCATCATGGTGGGAAGCGAGGTGGGGCTGGCCACCCACACATTTGTTGTTGTCCCCCCCCTTAGTCAGGTTGTTCAGGTGGTGAGACAGCTCTCCTGCTGGTAGGCACATTTGTTTCCTGTCACTCACCAACAGTTACAGCTGCAGTTTTCTGCCCCAGGCCGGGGAGCCACCTCACCACCTGCACATTTGTTTTTACCCCTAGTTAAGTGGTAACAACCTCCAAACAAATGTAACACTAGATCTTTGTTTTTAATTTCAGTACAAACACTGAGGTATGACAAACACACAAATGTTATCTTCAGAGTTGTTTCCTTTTGTCATCAGAGCACTCTTGAGATTCAGAGTCTGAATGACTTGATTCCACAATGCTCTGATGGTAAAGGCTTAATTATATAAGCAAAAGGTTTAAAACTGCTTAGGTACATGTTGATGCTACAAGTCCAACTCATGGCTACTAACAGAGCTACAGTATGAGAGGGGATGATTTTCCCCTCTCCATAAATACCACTTGAGCTTTGACTGAGCAAAAGAAATTTTTTCATTATGAATTAATATATTTGATTGAACATGCTGAACTATACTTACTGGTCAATAATTTGCTTTTGGAGAATATATCCAATTTTAAGCTAGAACACACATCTTTATTGAGAGCTGGTTTTGTGTGGTATGAATATCTGTCCTGTATCAAGGGGGAACCTAAACAGTTTTTTTGAAGGATTATGCAGAATGCTATAGCCTTGACACACACAGATAATAACAACAACCCCTCATGATACTAGTTTTTGTGTAAGAGGATAGTCCCCTTATAAAATATCAAAATATAAGTTCCTTGTTCAACGTTAGTTCTTCATAAATTAAAAACATAATGGGAACATAATTGAGCGTTTATTGTATATGGGCTGTAAAATGAGGCAAATCAGAGAGCAGCTAAACCTCAGTGTGTGCTGTTAATAAACAGGTTTTATTTAACATACAATAACTAGCATATTTTATTTCAAATAATAACTAGTTTTAAATGTGTTCATTTAAACTTTTCAGACTTAATGAACCACACAAATCTGCTTTTAACCATCAGGTTTGTATAACATCTCAGGTATAATACAGACATACCTTTAGTGAAGAATGAAACTGTTATATGTTATTCAAGAAATTAGGAATAAATACACTGCAACCTCTTCTTTTACACTGAAACCAAGGTTCTCAAATCAAAATCTTGTTTGACAAATATAGCAACACAAATTAATGCTTCCATGTATGTGTTGAATGAAAATGACAAAGACCCTCTCATTCTCTAATAGGCGCACAATGATAATCCTAGATATTTCCCAAGGGAAGGAGAGAGGAAGGTATTGCATTTCCTTCTAGCAAGATGTCAACTCCCTCTCACCCATATACCCACCTACCCAGATCTGTACTTGGTGAATAAAAGTTAAAGCTACAAAATAATGTAGCAACTTCAGAAGAGTGATGTACGGTTTGATCAGATTAGAACAGATGAAGGTCTTGCTGTCATCTGGAATATGCTCTGCTAAGGAAAAGACAGCAAGACTGATTTTGATATGCAAATGTTACAGATATAACTCCCCTAGATGTTAGTTGTAGAAAATGCTGATCGCAGAAAAAAGGGGAAAAAACCCTTTAACAAGACATGAGGGTAATTCAAAGCCAAGTACTTTTAAACAGCACTTAACAAGTCCCTAGAGACCACTCAACAGCAGGCCACCCCAGAAGTGCCATCTTCTGCCCCTCAACAGCTTGAAAAAGTAGTAATTGCAAATCCATTTGCATTTTTCTTCTCAAGTTGTCCATGTTCATAATTCAGCAGTGTGAAAAAAAAACGAGCACCAAAGGGGAACACCCTCCCCCCCAAAACGCGTCAATAACAAGATAACGGAGCGCCTGAATCCCCCGCATCCCTGCTCTTGCACCTTTGCCATCACTTGTTTTTTGCATTTCACTCCTAATTATGTTGCATCTATTGCCATACACTTAATTAGCTGCATTAATGTGATTTCTTTTCACATAGTCATGCAATTAAGATCTATGATTGAGTTTCATTCAATTAGCCTCAACAAACATGCTAATTGATGTCCCAGATGCAAATGAGGTGCAATGAGAGAAACCTGCTAGCAATCGAGAGTTGTGTCAGAGAGACCCACAGCTCTCAGCTTGCTGACAGAAGCACAGCTTAACATGGCTACCACCTTCTGTGAAGTTGCCTTTCAATGGGAGTTGCAGGGGTATATAAGCCATTAGTGCCTCAATATACCAAACACTCCTGCAGGAATAATAGGCAGCACTGAATCAAATCAATGTTGCCTCCAATTTGCACAACAGTGACTAGTAGCAGCACAATAAGTGGGAAAATAGGTTTGGTAGGCATTTGACATTGTACATAATGTTGTACTTTTTCTTAAATCTGAAGATTTAAACTCTCCATTTGTAATCTCGATACTGGCAAAATACTACCGACGCTATGGCCTACAGTTACCAGTAATTGGAGATTTCATCTTAGTCAGCTGTGGGCAGTCTGGTTCTTGAAGTTAGGCCGAGAACACAATCAATCAATCAATCAATCTATAATCCCTAAACTACACTCACTATATCGATTCTCATTGCTTTTCTTCCTGAGGTTACCCTTCAGCATTTTGTACAAATACAGGGCCAATGAGGTGTTAATTTGACTACTCAATGCAAGTGACCGTTATCTATAAAACTGAAGCTATCAGTGACTGCTATACAAAAATATTAACACCACAACTTTGGAAAGACACTAAACATTCCAATTTGATAGTATACATGAACTGTTACCACCAAAGGCATAGCACTCAGAAATTGAGACAAACCTGCTTTCTCCTTTATAACAACTTAAAATAAATAAAATTAAGTTCTAGAATTAAATGAATGGAAGCTGTTTCACTAGGTAGGCTGACTGGCCAAATGGTATATGTGGATTTGCCTTGTACTTCTAAGTGCCTTAAGCCTTTAATATTTAACTTAACGCTCTAATGTCTTAAAAACCAACAATTAACATTTAGCCAATTAATGGCATATGCTTGGATTGGGGTGCATGTATGTATTATAATAAGAACATAATACATACATACATACACAACACATGTATGCCGGGAATTCAGGTATAAATTCATCCTCTAAGCAAGCATTTGAACAGTGTTGAGGCATCACAGGAATTATAATAATGGACCAAACCCATCATTTATGTAGTGACCAGCCCACTAAGTGCTTTGGATGAAGGGCAGATGTAGATCTGCCCCGAGGATGTTCCCATGTTAATCGTTAGTAAGTAGATACAGTGGGTAAAAACAGACGTGATTTTGACCCGCAACCTGCTAGCACACGTAAACCCGGGCCTCCAGATGTTGACCTGGGAGTGGCCCGGGGAGTGTTGGCGGACAGGCAGGTTGTAATCTTGGCAAATCTCCAAGGGCACAGCCTGGGGTAAGGGTCAAAGTGGGCCACAGCAGGCTAGTACGTCTGCTGTGGCGTGCAATGCGTTGCCATGGATGTGCCTCAGCGGAGCCGATCCCAAGCCCTGCGGACCGGTGTGTGCAAGCCACGTGCACCGGGCACAGGGCCTGCCATGTGTGCACTTGTGTCTGGCAGTTCTTGCAGGGTTTGGAATTGCGCCCAGTGACTGCCATGAATGAGTCATGGAGTGCTGGGAGCAGGATGTGGGTGGTGCCAGCTGCCTGCATGTTTGTTTTACTCCTGACCCTACCCCATGTGGATGGATTCAGGGGCGGATTGGGAAATCAAAGTGGCCCGGGAAAATATAGTGTTAGTGGCCCTGTGCCGGCGGCAAAGCCGCCGGCGCGCCGGAAACGGGCCAAGGGGGCGTGGCTTGGGG
>QEPC01007842.1:790109-806759 GCA_003113815.1 Sphenodon punctatus | reverse complement strand
GCCACACACACACCCCACCCAAAAGAGACCCCAGCCAGCCCCTCCCAAGCAGGCTCCAGCCCCCCGGCAGGCCCCACCTGCTGCCCCACAAGTTGCCTGCACCGGTGTCTGCCGCTGGTCCTCCACACACTCCTGCCGCTGCTCTGCTGCGCTCTCCATGAGAGTCCAGTGGAGCGAGTCACATGCTCCTGCACGCACAACCCAGTTGTGAGAATGTTGAGAGCCATCTCGAAGAACCTTCTTTACAAGGTAGCAACCTTCTGATCAGCACATGGGCAGGAGCTGTTTGTAAACAAACAGCCTTATCTCCCAGCCCGATCGCTGTCCCAGCACTACTAGGAGGGAGAGTCAGGTAAGCCCTCCCTCCCCCAACCCGACAGGGGTCAGGACCAACAATTATTATTATTATTTTTGTTAAGAATAATTTTTAAAAAGACAGCATGACGGCCCCCAGCCCAGCCGGCCCATCGGGAATCCTCCCGGTGCATTCAATGGCCAATCCGCCCCTGGGATGGAAGGATGGCTCCACATTCATGGGCATATCAGTTTGGTGTCCTGATCTCAGGCATCAGTCCTGCCAGCTGCACGTCTGTTTTTACGCTGTCTTAAATCTAGACACATGATCTTTTGCATCCCTTCTCAAAATTCATTAGCATCAGCTATTACAGTAGTTTTTTTTTATATTCAGAGCTATGAGCACTCCCAATAAACCAAGGTACAATAACTTAAAGCAGAAAAAAAACTAGTAAAGAAAACTATTTTATTTTAAAATGCTCAATTTTAATACATAAATGCACCACAAAGGGTACTTGTTATAATATTGCTTGGAAATTTGTAATTCTGCTTAAGCACAATCAGAATGTGGCTCTACTAAGTGTTCACGGCCTCTTTAAATGTATATTTATATCTAAAAAGTGTGTATTCCTAAAAAAACAAAAACAAAAAAACCACAAGCAAGCACTTCCTGTAACTATGTTTTGTTGTCCCCATTTCCTAGGTCTGTATTAGGGCTGAAATGAGAAATCAATTTTTTTCTCATGAAAATCTCATGAGAACTGAGAACTGTTACTGAGCTTTCAGGACAATCTCGATAACGGTTTGATATCTCGAGCGAGAATTTTTCTCAATATACAATTTATAGTTTACCATTTACTGTTGCTGTTCACTGTGCACTGAGTTCTTCCTGGTAACGTGCATGCGCAAAACTGACGCCACACCTGTAGTGCATGCACATCACCGGAAGGAACATGGTACATGGTAACCGTAAATGGTAATGGTAAAGGTAAAACAGTATATTGAGAAAAGTTCTAGGCCAAGAAAGTGTCAAGAACAGGGATTTTCTTGATTATCAATTCTCACCCAAAAACGGGTTGAGAACTGGGATTTTTGGTGAGAATTGCTGGGGGAAAAAAATCAAAATTGAGTTTCAGCCCTAGTCTGTATGCATTCTGCCTAAGCTGAGCTTCCACCTGACCCTGCAGCTTGCTAGGTCTCAGGTGGCTCATTTTGCGAAGGGCCCTTCAGAGATGGCTACCAATGCACAGTTCCCGGAGTAAGGTGTCATGGAAGTCAAACGGCAAGGGTCCCCAATGCTGTACACCCGTGGGAAACCTGCTACCTTAGGCTGGGGCCCTACAGACCTTTTGCTCATTCCCTTGACTTATCTGCCCTCACTGTGTGGCACCTTCCTTTCTGGGCAAGCCCCTGGTTTGTAAGTCTGAGCAGAGAACATTTCCTGCAAGGCAGCAGGCATTGGCTGAGAGAGAGAGAGATCACCCCCTTCCTGGGCATATGGGTCAATGCTACAATAGAGGCTGCACAGGCTGCTGCCTAGGGCGGCAAGTTGAAGGGGGAAGCAAAAACTGCAAGGAGGAGTTTTCTTCCATTAGCCGGCCAGACTGACTGGCTTCTGGGTAGGCCTGAAACAAGAAATCTTGGTATTATTTCTGTCGGAAGCAGGGCATTCACCTCCATTTGCGTGATGTTTTCTTGCTGTTTGCATCGATTTCTGTTATTTTTCGCAAGCTGAACGGGGCAGCTACAGGTGTTGGTCCCAAGCCCCGTGTGCACCCCATGAGCAGCCTTGGGGACTGTGGAGATGCAAATATGCAGGCTAACTGCCACGGAAGTGCTGAAAATTACCAGAAAAGTGCTGTAAAACGGCCGTAAAACTGTTGTAAAATTCCTAGAAAGTGATGCAAAAGTCCCAGAAAGTGTCAGAAAAAATGGAATCATCAGAAACTGATGAAGTACTGACGGACACTCGCAAGCAGTCCCAAAAGGTCAATAATGCACTGTGGAACAGGAACACCTGCTCTTGTCTCAGCTCTATTCCAAGGGTTCATCCAGGTGTATGAAGTGACCCACTTTCATCACACCAATGTATAAAAGTTACATTACATTCTACTTTCCAAGGTCAATTGTTTGTGAGGACACAATCTCCATTCATTTGTAGCCAAGGTTTGCTGCAAGGTTTGTGCTTGTATTCATCAAGTTAAAATATCTATGCACGGAATACTCCCTATTCCATTGTGCATGGAGTCCCCTTCCAATGGCACTGAAGCTGGAATGGGCAGGACTGAGGAATGTTCACATTTGACTTGACATAAGTACCTCAATCTGCTCCCTCTCACCAGGAGGAGGTGAGGAGCCACAGCCAGTCATACCTCTCAGGGTCGCGGACTTCCCAGGATGCCCCTGATTTCACACTTTTTATTGTCCAGAAAAACTGCGCTAAAATACTGGATTAGAAAGGGAGGGGTGAGCAAGAGCACTTTACAAGCCATCTATGTGGACAATGAGTTGGATTCTCAAGCCTGAAAAGTGCCAAACAAGTTTCTCCTGGTAGTTCCTTCTAAGCTATAGATAAGGGACTCTATTCTATTCTTCTTAATTACTCTTCTCCTTGCAGTCTTTGAAATTAACCCCCCCCCACCAAAAAAACAAAACCAAGGAAAGAGATAAAGAAACCACAGGAGCAACAGTTAAGCAGGCAGGTGGCGAGTTAGTGGTGGATGAACCTTGTGTGGACACAGAAGTTTGAACCTTGTGAACAGGCCCAACGTCATTCCCCACACTATGGAGAAAAGAAGTTTGATGGAGCATTGTTTGTAACTACTACTACACATCCAAGAAGAAATCCATCCCATTAATCAAAATTCATGGAATTTATGCAGAAGGTAGCCTTGTTCTGGGACCAGACTAATATTTTACTAAACATTAATGAAATTTCTGAATATACTGCATTTTACAAGATCTATAAATAGGTATCAAATACAGTGGATTTAATTTGTGTTGAGATTTACTACACCGAAGAACTGATTCTCCAGTACCTCTTTTCTTGTGTAGTCACATTTACAGTTGTGCAATGTCAGTGTAAATTACTAACAGTATGACTTTGTTGCCTTTTACTCTTGCAAAGGTGTGAGGCACTGCATGATCATGGCCTATGGATTTCAAAGTACAAAAGACCTTTGAAACGTTCAAAAATAAATCAGATGTGCATAGATCCTGATACCTAAAGCGGGAAAGCTGTTAGCTACCCTTACAGGACCACAAAAATTGATTGCCTGATTCCTAAATAGTCCAGGATTGGGAGTTACTTCACATTCTATTGTTCTGCACTGAGCCCTGCTGGACAGTTTTGAAACCACAGGAACAGGGCCAACAAATATCTAATTTTCTTTTATTGCATTCCAGGCCTAGTGGAGAAAGAAGCTTAAACAAGAATGATAAGGATTCTTGATAATTTGTGTTGCTCTGTATTATAGCTAGAGTCACCTCATTCAATGATCCTCCTTACATCTATATTGAGATAAATATATTACTTGCAATGAGAATGAAGGAAGCCTCTCAAAAGACTCTAGGAGAAAGTGCCCCATAGCATTATCCATTTTTTCTCTGGCATTCCTTTCCCTGAAAATCTTCTCATATTTATAAATTATACAAAAGTAATAAAATGCAGAAATTGATTTCTTTGTCGATTCAATTAATTAGTTATATATATTTCTGTAGCCATAAGATAAACTTTCCATGCTCCTAGTACAATTTTTAATTAGTTCAGCTTTGTTACTCATGTTGAAACAACTGAACAGCTCTTACCAGAATCTATTTAGAGTATAAACCATAGCTAAGTTGCATATTTCCAATACTGTACTTGCTTTACTACTTCATATAGGGCAACACATTTTACATCTATATTTTAGTTCCCTTATGATAAAAGGGTATAAATACTTATCTTCCATACAGAGATCTCAGTGAAGCTTAATTCATTAAGGCTGGTTAAAAGCTTTGAGACTGATAGGGGAAAGGTGTCACAGAAGTGCAAAAATATTAAACACAAATGTTTTTCAGGAGGCTATTTTGGAATTTTTGAGGCGAAGATTGATAATTAGACCATTTTTTGTAAAACCCAAGTGATAACCTGCAACGCTATTTCACAATGTCAGCAACAACTACTTTCAAAAAGAAAGAATGTACTTTCAAAAAGAAAGGCAGACATTTTTATTGCAAAATGTTGTCTGGAAAAGATGCAAAACAAAACTGCTGTAATGCAAAGAAAAAAATGGAAAAAACAAAAGGCCCCTTCCCTTTGCTTATTGAGTTCAAAGGCATAACATGCAGCACCCTGCAGCAAATGGGAAGCTACACTAATTTTAAAGCCATAAAATGCTATAAAGTGCCCTGCAGGGCAGGACTACACTGAAGCTAGTTGCACCTAAATAAGACATGGTTCATTTACTTCACAGCTTAGCCTAATGTAATCATCAGTGGATTTCTAGCCTAGAGTTGTAACAGGCAAGTAGCCGATACTGCAGAGGCGACACTCCCAGCCATTGAAGGGGCCTCAGCTAGATTGCTGTTGATTGGAAAATTTTTCAGTTTTGACAAGCACTTAATGAACATAAATCGCACCTTGATTGGTTTCCATTTGGGGCCACAGGCATACCTAAAGAAACAACAATTCAATATACTCTTGCCTTCCCTACAAGACCTCTGCAACAAACCGACAATCATATTATGAATTATGCAAGAAAATATTTATGAAATATTTCTGCTAATGTATGAAATAATGTTCTCTCTGTGAGCCACCCTGTTCCTCCTCATATACACAGCATTCTTCTAACATGATAATACTCTGGGAATTACAGGCACTGAAATGTTTTCTTCCAAGAAAATCATGCAAGAAGGAGGTTATTTTAAAATATAAAAACTCTGCTCTGAAAATGCTTTCAATCAATTAAAATTCCCTCTGGGTGCTGGAGAAAAAAGGTCATATTGACCCTTTACTTTTAAAGTAGAAAATCAACACTCTAAATTAAAGAAAAGAAGTATTCACTAGGGATGGGACACAGAGCCTAATTTCAGTTTTGGTTTTATTTCGGTTTCAGATCCCTGAATTTTGGTAAGTGTGGTTCTTTTGGCCATTGATTTCAATGGGAAAGAGAACCAAGGACTGCCCAAAAGGGATTCGGGGCTGAACCAACCCCCCAGTGGGCTATCCCAATCCCATCCCCACCACCCCACTCCTGGCCCCGGAAGGTGGGCATGGGGATCCACGTTCCCAATAGCCCCACCCCTCGGCTTTACCCCCCCATCCCTGCATTTACTGCCGCTAGTTTGGGTCCGGAGGATAGGGGTGGGCCACCGGCTGGGCCGCCGGCTCCACTGCTGGAGGCCAGGCCTCCTCTGTCGCCGGATGATGGCAAGAGCTGAGTCCTCTGCCAGGCAGCCAGCCCTTCTCTGCTGCAGAGCAGCAGAGAAGCCCTGGC
The DNA here is from genome assembly GCA_003113815.1 of Sphenodon punctatus. Lineage (NCBI taxonomy): Eukaryota > Metazoa > Chordata > Lepidosauria > Sphenodontia > Sphenodontidae > Sphenodon > Sphenodon punctatus. The sequence continues at coordinate 800,988 of QEPC01007842.1, read as the reverse complement.
AACCTGGCAGCGGAGCCAGCTCCTGCCACCAGCCAGCGGCAGAGAAGGCACAGCTACCAGCAGCGGAACCAGCTCCTTTGCCAGGCAGCCGGGCATTCTCCTCTTCTTGCTAGGACCAGAGGAAGAAAATGCTGCAGAAGTGGCAGTGCACATGCACAAAATGGCCACCATTCTGCACATGTGCAATCCTTATCGAAAATGGTGCTGGCATGCGCATGCACTAAACAGCTGCCCTTTTCCAAAATGGAAGTGAATGCCGCTCCAGCAGCATTTTCTTACTCCAGACTAAGCAAGAAAAGGAGAAGGCCTGGCTGCCCAGCAAAGGAGCTGGCTCTGCTGCTGGTGGGAGCTAGCTCCACTGCCCAGGCAACCAGGCCTTCTCTGTTGCCCCACAGCAGAGAAGACCCGATGGCCTGGCAGTGAAGCCAGCTCCCACCACCAGCTAGCAGCAGAGGCGACCAGGCCTCCAACAGCGGAGCAGGCAGCTCAGCCGGTGACCCAGCTAGCGGCACACCCCCATCCTCTGGACCTGGAATGGCGGTGGTGGCAAGTGCAGGGCCCTGGTTGTTGGGGGTACAGCTGGACCTCAGCAGGAGGGTGGGGGTGTTAGAGATATGGATCCCCACCCCCAACCTCCGAGGCCAGGAAATGGGGTGGGGGAGGTCTCCCCAGCAGGCTGGCTCTTCCCATTGAAGTCTGAAGTTCCGAGTACCAAGACTGGTATTTGGAAAACTTCAGAAGCCTTAATCGAGTGCTGGCACCATTGCGCGTGACTGGTCTGATCCAGATGGCTGACCCCCTTAGCTTCTCTGAGCTAGGAAATGAAACTTAGTGCCATATCAGTGTCAAGCCTGGACTACTGCAACATGTTTTACATGGGGCGGTTCAAAAGCTGCAGCCGGTGCAGAAAGCGCCCCATCTCCTCACAGGTATGGGTCGCTGTGAGCACATTACACCAGCACTCCGGTCTCTGCACTGGCTGCCTATAGTATTCCGAGTCGAATTCAAGGTGTTGGTTTTGACCTATAAAATCCTTTATGGCCTGGGTCCCTGCATATCTGCAGAACTGCCAAACACCCCTGGGTCCTGGACCAGGCTCTGCGGTTGGCTGGGAATGCCCTCCTCAGAGTCCCCCATGCATCTCGGGTGATGACAATGAGGAGGGCATTCTTGGTGGTCACACTGAAGCTGTGGAACTCCCTTCCGACGGAGGCCCACCTGACCCCGAACCTCCCTTCTTTCCATAGACAATGTAAGACCTGGATGTTCTGCTGGACTTTTGGCAAGGGGAAACAGGTGAAGGGTGTATGTATGTGTGGGGGGGGAGGGGCGGGTTATTTCTTTGTCATGAGATATTTTATTGATTTTTTAAAATGTTTATGTGTTTTTTAAATATGCTGTGAGCCGCCCCGAGCTGCAATAGCAGGAAGAGGTGGCCTATAGAATTTCAGTCAATCAATTAATCAATCTTTGGTAAGAGGAGTGTATGGGAGGGGCCAGTTGAGTGATGGACAAGCCAGACAGCAAGTTTTGATTGGCTGGCAGAGGCCAAATAAAAATGGCTGTACAGCCATTGTCCATTCTCTACTGAATTTGGCTGTGTACCCTGCTATTGCAGGTAATTGACTTGAGGGGGAGGAGGGGTAATTGACTTGAGGGGGATGAGGGGTGCCTGGCATGGCCATAGGGACCATGCTGGGGGACAGGGGTTAGTTGTTTCCACCATGGCATTAATTTTTTTAAAAAATAAGTGGGTGCCACATTGCTGCTGCCTGCTGCTTGGCACCATTGAGGTCAGAGGGATCTCTGTCTTGCCCCTTGGCCTGGGTTGTCCAAGTTACCAGTGCCAACCAATGCCATGACTTTTTTAAAAAAATAAGCAGGTTCCACGACTGCCTGCTGTTTGCACTGCTTGGAACCATGGTAGGAATCTGCCTAGCTCCACTTCTCCTGGCCTGGGCTGTCCATATACTAGGGACAATGCCAGGGGTTGCCACCAGTGTCAAATATAATTAAAGCTTGGGTGCTGCTGCTGCTTACACTGCCTGTTGGCAATTTGACAGCACCCTAGAGGTCAGAAAGGGATCACTTTTGCTGTGGTTTTTGTGGTAACTGTCCCTGTACTTTGTGGGTTCAACTTTAACAAGAGATGACTGACCACTGAGGCACAGGGGAGATATACTTTCTGATTAAAATAATATGGTGTGTGGGGGAGGAGGTTTGCCTTGCATAGGTGGGAACTGGGCAGACACAATGAAAGCTTTTGTGGGGGTGGGGTGAATGTCTGGTTTCTTTCTTGTGGGTGTTAAGTATGCATGCTGGGCTGGCTTTTTTATTTGTTTGTTTCTGCATGCAATTGCACTTTTGTGGGTTTGTCTTCTTGATCAATTGTCCCACTTTTCTGGGCACCGCTTGGTTGGATTAATGATTTTAAAGTGGGTGCCCTGCTGATGGTGGACCATGCTGTGGGTACTGCTGGCTTTTTTAAATTATTATTATTATTATTATTATTTCTGCATGCAGTTGCACTGTTTGGGTTTGCCTTATTTAGTGACTGTCTCACTCTTGCTAGCCTGCTTTTCTGGGCACTGCTTGGCATAATGATTTTATTAAAGTGGGTGCACTTTAAAATCATTAAAGGAGAGAGTTCAAAATTTCTGAGTTCTGGGGATTTCCGAGAACTGGGGTTCCAAATCCTCAGACAAATTTCCGAAGTTTGGTCGAGTATCCAGATCGGGTACTCGGAACTCAAGCCGAGTACTCGGAACGCCTATTTGGTGCAGCTTTTTACTCCTTTTTACTCTCTATTGGTCATGGCGAAAGCTACAGCCTTAATAAATTCATTCATTCATTCATTCTTTCTTTCTTTCTTGCTACCTGCGGCCTGCGGCTCAGCCGCTGTCCCTGGGGCTTTATGCCCCCTGCTACTTCCGGGTGGGGGGGGAGGGGACAGGTCAGCCCACGTGGCTGGCCTCTACATTCCCCCCCCTAACCCCCAGCCTTACTGTTGTTGTTTCTCCCGCAGGTTCCAGCGGGGAGTGAGCAGCAGCGGCGATGTGAGCATCAGCGGCGGCCAGGCAACAGAGCCGCGGGGCACAAGCGGCGAGCTCCCAGAGCCCCCCCGCAGCGGCACCAAAGCAGGTGAGTGGTGATCCCTGCAGGCTCCTCCTGCCCCCTCGCTCACACCCCCTCTTGCCCCCTTGCCCCAGGAACTTGCCCCCTCGCTCACACCTGGCCTCTGTGTGGACTTTTGATCTCATGAGAGGGCAGGGGAGATAAAAGAAGGAGATAAAATACGTAAGAGTGGCCTACCCAGTCATGGAGTCCAAAGGTATAGACTCCGAGCCAAGAGAAAGGATGGGTGAGTTGTGAGAATCTGCGGAGCTCTCTTGAAGAATTCAGTTACTGATAAGTAACCTTAATTTCTTCTTCTTTGAGGAGCTATGCAATTCTCACATTTGGGTGTGTATAAAGTAGTCCCGTAACATGATGGAGATGGGGCAAGGAGAGCAAATACAAAAAAGTGAAGAAGGGGCTGCTTTTCCAAATGCAGCATCTGATCACGAGCTAGATCAAAAGAATAATGCCTGGTGAAGGTGTGCACTGAAGACCATATGGCTGCTTTAAAAAATGTCCAGGACTGGTATATGTTTGAAGTTAGCCATCAAGGTAGCCACTGCTCGAGTGGAATGTGCGCTCAGACCGTGAGGAGGCTCTTCCTTAGCTATTGTATAATACGTGTGGATGCACTGTGTATCCATTTTGAAATTGTTTGGGATGATATCTGCACTCCCACATGCTGTCCACTGTAAGAAACAAATAGGAAGTCCCTAGTCAAAAAGGGTTTGGTGTGGTCTAGGTATAATGACAGCCTTCTCTTAACATCAAGTGTATGAAGGGTCGTTTCAGCTGGGGTGGCATGTGGCTTGAGAAACACTAATAATAATATGGCCTAGTTTAGATGGAAGGGGGAAACAACCTTGGAGAAGAATCCAGCGTCGGTTCCAATGTCTACTTTGTCCTTTTTGAGTATAATATACGATGATGCAGCCACTATTTCACTGACCTGCCTTGCTGAGGTAAGGGCCACCAACATACCCATCTTTAGAGAAATGTGTTGCAATGAACAAGTTGCAATGGTTTCAAAAGGTGGGCTCATAAGGTTTGGATAAGGTTGCACTCCAATCCATTTAGGGCATAAAGGTCAGGGCAGACGGGTTTGGATAAGGTTGGCACGCCAATCCATTTGAGGCATAAAGGTCAGGGTAGACGGGTTTGTATTAAGGAGGCCTCTCTAAAAGGACTTTACTATTGGATGTGAAAACGTAAGTTGTTCTAGCACAGATGATACTGCTACAGGTGAACGTTTAATGAGTATAGTGACAACTTAGCATCCTTGAGATGCAAAGGATAAGAAGTATGGCTGCTTCCCCACGTTACACAATCTAACATTCATTCCTATCTAACTGACATATCTAACTAAATGACAGCCACTATTATTGAGGAATAAAGAAGAAAATAGTGTCTGACATGGCCAGGCTGGTGCTAACAGAATGAGATTTGTGTTGTCTCATCTCCTCTTGCAGATAACTCTGGGAAGGAGAGGAAGTGGTGGGAATGTGCACATGAGTTTCCTGCTCCATTCCATCATTGAGGTGTTTCCCAGAGAGGCCAGATCGTGTCCTCCTCTACTGCAGAAAAGAGGCATCTTCAAGTTGTGCAATGTGGCAAACAGGTCTTTTGCTGGGTCGCCCAACTCCTTAAGTTAGCTTGGGAGAATTTACCTGTTGTGGCGGTCTGCCCCTAACCTGCTTAATTTGTCTGCAAGGTGATTTGATTCTCCTACCATTTGAATGGCAATGGACGTGATGTGATACTGTATACACCAGTTCCATATCAGCTCTGCTTCTGATGAGAAGATGAAAAATCTGACTCCTCCCTGGTAGTTCAAATACCACATTGTTGTCGTACTGTCTGTTACTATCTGCACCATGGAGTTGGATATATTTTGAGCTAAGGCCTTTAGAGCCCAACGAATTGCACGCAATTTTAAAACACTGATGTGTAGAAGCATTTCCTCTGAGGTCCATGCACCATTGACTGTGTGTTTAAATGAGATCCCCAGCCCCTGAGAGAAGTGTTCATTGTGATGGTAGTGGTAGGTTGTAGTGTGTCAAATGACATCCCTTTCATGATATGCTGTGGGTTTGTCTACCACTTGAGGGGGTGAAGGACCTCTGGAGAAACGGCCACTCTCATGGACACGTGAACGATGCAAGATGAAAAGACCCTCCTCAACCAATGTTGTAGAGGGTGCATCTTTAGTCAAGTCAACGGGTTGACTGACATTGTTGAAGCTAGGAGGCCTTGAAGCCTGAGAAAACGTCTCATTGATTGCATTGGCCATCAAGAGAGATCTTTTATCATGTCTCTGATGCTGTGGAATCTATCTTCTGGGAGATATACTTTTCTGACAAGTGTGTCGAGGACAGTGCTTATGAAGGGCAGTGCCTATGAAAGTAGGTGTCTTGTGAGATTTTTCCTCATTGATCACTAGTGCTAGAAGTCGTAGCAGGGAAGTAGTCGCATCTATGTTGTCCTGTAGCTTGGATTCTACAACTAGCATATAACAGCAGACACAGATACAGATACAGGAAAACCCTGACTCCCCATCTCCTTAGCTCAGCAGCAACTGTGGCAACACATTTTGAAAATACTTGCAAGGCAGAGGCAAGGTCAAAGGGAAGCACAGTGTATTGGAAGTGGCACCCATCTACAATAAAAGAGAGAAATTTACAGTGAGAGGGTTGAATGGGTATGTGAAAGTATGTGTCCCTGAGGTTGAGAAAAGCCAGCCACAAGCCCTTCTGAAGCACTTGGGAGGATGGTGGACAAGATTACTCTTTTACATTGTAGCTTTCTAACAAATTTATTCAGACATCCAAGGTCCAGGATAGGGTGGAGGCCCCCATCCCTTTTGGGGATTACAAAGTATTTGGAATAGAAGCCGTGTGAAGATACGGTGGGGAAGATCTCTTCAATAGCTCCCTTAGAGAGTAATGAGTGGACCTCATCTAGCATTGATGCCTTGTGAGATAGGTTCCTTGAAGGAGGACAGGAAAGGGAAATGATGGGAGGGAATCTGTTTGAATTGGATAGCGTAACTGTGTAGAATTATTTATCTGTTCCAGAAATCTGAAGTTATCTGGGACCAGTCTTTTTAGGACAAACTGAAGCAGTCTTGAAAATTGGTGTAGCAGACATGGGGTCCCTCTATCTCATACAGCCTGGGGTTAAAGCCAGAGGAGAAACTGGTCTAGGACCTGTTCCTTTGCTTGAATTTAGGGAACCTCTTGCATGGTGGGGAAAACGGTCATCATTGTGATTGTGGGAACCTCCTCTGGTGGAATGAAGAGGAATCTCTTTGGTGATATGAATACAAGGCTTGTACTGAAGAATACCACTTTTCGATTGTCTTGAATACCCCCCACCGATCTGACAGTCTGGGAAGTTTCCTTTATTTTGGAGTCTCATTAGTAGACTTTGCAAACAGCCTCTCTCCATCAAATGGGAGATCTTCTATCCTAGCTTTGCTTTCTTGTGTGAGGGCTGTGGACCAGAGCCAGGCATGTCATTACACTGCAATATTATTAGTTTTTAAATGTATTTTACATTTTTACTCCACCCTTCTCTGGAGACTCAGGGCACTTTACAGCATCAATATTAGGAAATATAAAATACAATAAAATACATTAAAATCCCTTGAAATCCCATCATCCCACCCACTCCACCTTTTATCTCCACCTGCCACCCACCAATCCTCCTCCTTAAACCCCTTTACCTGCCAAATGACTGATCAAACAAAAAGGTCTTACATCTCCTCTGGAAGATAAACAGGTTCAGGCTTAGGCAGATATCAGCCTAAGCCTTAGCCGCTGCCTCAGCTGCTACCAGCTGGGTTGTTGTCCCTGCTGCCACCGGGAGCCGGATCCCGGACCTTGCTCCATCGCTGGGGGCTGGGAGCCAGGTAGGCTCGCCCTGATAGGGGAGGAAATTGAGCCACCCCATGGACAGCTGTTGCCCCCCCCATTGCAGGAGGAGTGGGGATGGGGGTTGGGGGATCCTCCCCCCCTCCGGGTGACTTCCAGTGGGAGGAGGGTAAAGGGTACGGCGTCGCCGCAGGACACGGCCTCTGACACTGCCGTTGCCGCTTCAGCCACCGCTAGCTGGGCTGTTGGCCTTCTGCCACCGGGAGCCGGACCTCACTCCATCGCCGGGGGCTGGGAGTCAGGTAGACTCGCCCCGATAGGGGAGGGAGTTGAGCCCCCTCAGGACAGCTGTTGCCCCCCCTCCATTGCAGGAGGGGTGGGGGCGGGGGTTGGGGACTCCTCCCCCCCTCCAGGTGACTTCCGGTGGGAGGAGGGCAAAGGGTAGGGCGGCCTGGTGTCGCCGCAGGCTGCGCGCCTAAGGGTCACTCCAAAGGGTCCTTGGGTGCGGCCCTAAGGTGAAAGCTGGGGTAAGCTGGATAAGGGATAGAGGGCCTGTTATAGGGCAGTTGGCTGGGGCATATATTATGGGGATGGGGGAGAATTGAGGGGAATGTAGCTCCTCCCCTGCATATATGGGGGTGGGGGGGACTGGGTTGGGGAGGGTTGGGCACGGCCCCCCCGGTGTGAGAGGGGGGTTTGACCTAATGAGGGTGGGGGGCTCTGGTCTCCCTGTGAGAGGGGGTACTTGGGGGGAGAGGGCCTTGGGGTGGGGAGGGGGTTAGGGGAGGCAGGGTGTTTCCTTGGGGGTCCGGCAGGATGACCAGGGGAGGGGGGTGTCCACAGTCATTAGGGTCATGATGGGCTGGGGTAATTATGGTCTCTCTGGGAGGCAGAAAACAACTGTGAGGAAGGAAAGGTACTTAGTTTCTGTCCCTTGCATAGGCCCCCAGGCAGGTGATGCAGGGACCAAGATCGGAGGAGCCCCTGGTCTGGAATTGTTGCTGTTGAATGCGAGGTCGGTCAGTAATAAATCAACGGTGATCCAGGAGCTGATCTTGGATCGATCAGCTGACTTCATATATATGAATGAATGAATGAATGAATGAACAATTTATTAAAGCATGGCCATGGGTCACTGCAAACAGTTTGTACAAAACAAAGAAAGATAATTCAAAGTACAGACTTAAATTAAAACTTAAAAGAAAAGAAGCTGAAAAACACAGCTTCCTCCCACTTAAAATCTCATAAGGGTGCACACATAGCATACAACATATGAAATCACAGGGTATCACCAAAAACTGCTTAAAGGGTACACCCCATCCTGGCAGCGGCCGCACGATGCAAAGGGATCCAACCCAAGCCAAAGAGATCCCCCAGGAAGGGATCTTAACAAGAAGAAAATACCACAACCAAGAGGGAGGAAGCCCCCCTCAGCAAGGATGTTCAGTATACCCAGATTAGGAAGACCCTGCAAGGGTCAACAGGCCAGAGTTGCACCCAAAGAATAATTAGCTTAAAACCGCTTAAAATAACAAATAAATTGATATGATATCCAAGGCCCTGCGAATGGAAATCATAAAGTGTAGCGTAAGGTCCAGTGTAAGCTCCAGAGGCACAGCTATAAGGTTCAACCAGAGTCCTCAGGTTCAATAGAAGTAAGCGACTTTGTACGTATTACAGAGACCTGGCTGGACAATGAGTCGGGGCCGATATTGGCTAACCTTGTTCCAGGCGGGTACTCTGTGCAGCACCAGCCCAGATCGGAGGGGCGGGGAGGCGGTGTAGCTGTTGTTTTTAGGACACTTCGTCTGTGAAATGGTATCCTGTGCAGACCATCTTGGGCATGGAAGGGGTCCACCTTGTGATCGATTTGGCAGGAGACAGATTAGGGCTGCTTTTGGTATACTGCACACCTACCTGTACCGCAGCATCCCTACATGGTCTAGCAGAATTGGTATCAGAGGTGGTCTTGCGATTCCTGAAGACCTCAGTCCTGGGGGACTTCAATATCCATGCCAATGCCAATCTAGGGGGAGCAGAGCGTGAGTTCATGACGCCATGACAACCATGGAACAGTCTCAGAGGGTTAAAGGCCTGACACATGAGGGGGAAATACCCTTGACCTGATGTTCTGCACCGGCCTTGAGGCAGAGGATCCAGTGGTGGGGGATGTAGTAGCTTTACCCCTGTCATGGATGGATCATTAACTTCTCCAAACCAGTCTCCTGATGTATGTTTGCCTTTGGAAAGGTGCAGGACCAGTTCGTTGGGTCTGCCCCCGGAGACTTATGGAACCAGAGAGGTTCCAGAACGCTTTAGGGGAAATGCCTTCTGACCTTGATGATCGTTCACTCGATGACCTCATTGCCTTTTGGAACAGCTTGTTGCCTGAGGCTATCGACTGAACGGCTCCCAAGCGTCCGCTTCCAGACAGCGGGGGTTGCCGTGGTTCATGAAGGACCTGCACCGGATGAAGTGGGATGGACGGCGGTTTGAGTGACGGTGGTGCCAAACCCATACTGAAACTGACCAATTGCAGCATAAAGCTAGTTTAAGAGCTTATGCTGTTGCAGTACGGGCAGAAAAGAAAGAGTTCTTTGCTGCCCTCACTTGGTCTGCAAAGTCACGTCCAGCGGAGCTTTTCCAGGTGGTGCAGAGGCTGTTCAGTCCAGCCTCTCTCCGCCTTGAACTGGAATTTTCCAGTGTCCGCTGTGACATGTTTGCTGACTTTTTTTCAGATAAAATTGTCCAGATTCACCACGACCTCGATGCTTCATTTATGACAGTGGGTGAATCAGAGGTATGGGAAGCCCCGCCATGTCTGTTGTTGTGGGATCAGTTTCAGTGGGTATCGCCTGCTGATGCAGCGGAGGTCCTTGGGACGGTTTGGGTCACCTGTTGTGAATTAGATCTGTGCCCATCCTGGCTGGCGAAGACCAGCAGGGAGACATTAGGGCCATTGCTGGTGGGGGTGGTTAATGCCTCCCCTAAGGGAGGGCAGGGTGCCGAGCCGTCTCAAAGAGGCGGTGGTATGGCCTCTGCTCAAAAAGCCATCTTTGGACGTTGACTCCCTGGCCAGCTATCGGCCAGTCTCTAACCTTCCCTTTTTAGGGAAGGTTAATGAATGGGTGATGGCCTGGCACTTACAGGGGCATCTGGACCGGATCGGTTTTCTTGATCTCTCAGAGTCTGGTTTTCGCCCTGGGTTTGGCACAGAGACTGCACTTGTGGCCTTGGTTGATGACCTACGCTGTGAACTGGATCAGGGCAGATTGTCAATTTTGATCTTATTGGATCTGTCAGCGGCGTTTGATACCGTTGATCACAATATGTTGGTGACGAGGCCCCGGGACCAGGATGGGGTGAGCGGAATTGTTCTTGAATCGTTCCACTCATTCCTGGCAGGGAGAACTCAGCGGGTGGTTCTCGGGGAATGTACGTCACTCCCCGGAATCTCACTTGTGGAGTCCCACAGGGTTCCATTCTGTCCCCTCTCCTGTTCAACATAAATATGCAACCTTTGGGTGAGGTCATGAGGGTTTGGCATGCGATGTCATCAGTACGCCGATTATACACAACTTTATTTTATTTATTTATTTATTTAGTAGATTTTTATACCGCCCCATCCTGCACAGCAGCTCGGGGTGGTTAACAACAATAAAAACCATTTAAGACAATTAAAATACAATTATAAAACATATCAATAAAACAGGGTGGTATAAAAATAAATATACAGGTGGGGGATTAAAAATCACACCCCCCCCCTCCCTCCCAAAGGCCTGGGCAAACAGCCAGGTCTTACAGTTCTGCCGAAATGTCAAAAGGCTTGGGGCCAGGCGAGCTTCCTCCGGAAGGGAGTTCCACAGCCGCGGCCCTACCACCGAGAATGC
>QEPC01007842.1:754000-786647 GCA_003113815.1 Sphenodon punctatus | reverse complement strand
TGGGCTTTTAGCCCCTGCTACTTCCGGGTGGGGGGGGAGGGGACAGGACAGCCCACGTGGCTGCCCTCTGCGTTCCCCCCCCTGCCCCCAACTCACAGTTTTTTGTTCCTTCTTGTCCCCGCAGGTATCCTGCGGGGACGAAGCAGCAGCGGCGGCGGCCCCAGCAGCGGCAGGGATGGAAGCGGCGGCGATGACAGTGCCGGCAGCGGCGGCGAGGAAACCAGCCCCCCCCCCGGCACCACCCGCAAGCAGGTAAGTCCAGGTGGGGGGGAGATGGAAGAGAGGATCCCCGCAGCAGGCTCTCGTTTTCTGGAGACCCAGGCCCGGCAGTCTCGGTACTTACCTGGTGCATGGCAGCTGTGGGGGACTGGATGAGGACGAGCCATCTGAGACTGAATCCTGACAAGACGGAGATGATGTTGGTGGGTAGGGCTGAGGGGGTGGTGGTTCCCATCACTGGCGAGCTCTCCCCTCCCCCCCGGGCCGCTCAGGTTCATAGTCTGGGGGTGCTCCTCGACCCACAGCTCCGCCTGGATTGTCAGGTGGAAGTTGTGGCAAGGGGAGCATTTCGCCAATTACATCTGGTGCTATGGCTGTGGCCGTATGTCTCAGGCTCGGATCTGGCCTGCATCATCCATGCTTTCATTACCTCTCAAATGGAATACTGTAACGTGCTCTATGTGGGGCTACCCATGACGATGGTCCGGAGGTTGCAACTGGTGCACAATTCGGCAGCCCACTTCCTAACGGGGATGGGCCACCACGAGCACATTACACCTATGCTCCATGCTCTGCACTGGCTTCCTATTGTCTTCCAGGCCCAATTCAAGGTGTTGTTTATGACCTATAAAGCCCTAAACAGCTTGGGTCCTGCTTACCTGTGAAACCACCTCAGGTCTCAGGTCATTTTGTGGCCCTTCCGGTCGGCCAGGGGCGCTCGATTCGAAGTCCCCCGGGTATGCCGGGTGGCGACGGCAGAGAGGGCATTCTCGGTGGCCGCACCTCGGCTGTGGAACTCCCTCCCATCACAGGCCCATCTGTCCCCAGACCTCCCCTCTTTCCATACATGTTGTAAGACCTGGTTGTTCCACCAGGCCTTCGGGGAGGGGTTGGGGAGGGTGGGGGAAAGGGGTTTTATTTGCCTTAGCTGCAGCTGAACTTTAAAAAAAAATTTATGGAGGTATATTTTATATATTGTAGTGTTTAGATAGTTTTATTGTTTGCTGTTTTTATGTTGTGCCCGAGCTGCCAGTGAGGAGGAGGGTGCGAGATATAAATGTTTATATAAATAAATAAAAAATAAATATCCAAGAGAAGGGAGTTCCATAATTGTTGGGCAGATGCCATGATTTAAATAGTGCAGACAGTGGCATCGCCACTGTCAACTGGAATTGGCACAGCTGAATGGATTCCTTTTGTAGAGCGGCTAGCTAGTTAGGGTCTATGGTGCTCGTTGATTGAGATCATGCCAGTGCTGATACCAATGCATAGCAGAGAAGTATCTGGCTGCTCTTTAAGAAAGGGTAGCTGAAGAGAAGGTCTTGCACATCTAACCTCCTCCCTCCCTGTCGGGGGAGGATTGAACTGTTCCAGATATTGCTTGTTGAGTTGCTGCCACTATAACCAGGGAATCTGGCGTTGGAAATTCCAACTTTAGCTTTGGAAAGGACATCACCGCTCCTTCCTGTGGGATCCTTCCTGCTTTTTTACTAGGCTAAACAGGTTGAACTCTTTTAACCTTGTCTCATAAGACACACTCTATTCCTGTGATCATCCTAGTTACCTTTCTGTGCACTTTTCCCAGACTGTGAGCTTACCCACTTTCCCCAGACTACGAGGTTACTGATGGGAGTTGCCGAAGAGGGCGTGCTTCAAATGGAGGCTGAAGGCTCTACAAGCTCTTCAAATATGGGCAACATAACCTGACCTAAATCTCTGCCACCAAGTATACCAAAGACGAGTCCCGTGGGAGACTTTTTCATTACTCTCATCAGAACCTGAGGCATAGTCATTGTTAATTTTTTAAGCATTACTTGAAAAGCCCTAACATCTTCTTTTTTAAGCAATCTCGTTGGTTCACATACAAAATTGGCAGGCGGGGGACCCACAGTCTCATTGCAGTTGGGATGGGTCAATGGAGAGGTGGACGCATTCTTGCTCATATCCTGATCTGAGTAAGTAACTGTGGGAGCCATAGGTTCAGCAGATGACATCGGTGCAGTTGCATCCTTTTGTCCCAACAAAGGCCCTTTTCACAGACACCCTAACACTGAAAAAATGGGTGTTACATTTCATTATACATGTTGCAGGGCACCCATAGAGCACACCTGCAACATATGTAATAAAATGTAACACCCATTTTATCAGTGTTAGAGTGTCTGTGTGAAAAGGGCCTATGTCTGTAGAAAAGTCAGAACTGTGGAATGCAGGGAGAGTGTTAGTGCCAGCGGTGGAAGTGCCGTAGGCACCAGTGAAACAGCAGATGGAGTGAAAGGCCCTGGAGGCTGGGTAGATACGGCTGCTGCTTCAGTTGGGTTGGTAGGGGAGTTGGAGAGGGCTACTGCCTATGGGTTGGCAGATGCCTGGGCTGTCGGTGAGATTCTGAATGGTCCCTAGAGTCATGGTGTCATAGGCTGCGGTGTTGGGGTGAGCAGTGCCATCTGTGTCAGGAGGGACTTCTGGACCAGGACTAATAGCGGTCGCTGTAGTATCGATACTTCTCATGATCACAGGGCTCATTCTGATGGTGTGGGGTCATGAAACTGCTGCAAGAAGAATAATCCCTCTGCCTATAGCAGTCCTCACAGAAGGGAGGTCTTGATCTTCTGTAGTAAGGAGAACGGTCGGATTAATGGGTCTTGTGGTTCCAGTTTCTTGATCAGCTCCAGGAGAAGGAACAGTGTCAAGGAGAGGCATGTTGTGAGTCCAGGTGGTACCTTGGGGAGGCAGGTCAGTGTTTCAAGGATCTTTGAGGGGAAAGGAGTAAAGAGCCTCAACTGTAAAGGGATCTGTCTGGTGGATCCCAGGGCACTGACAGCTCCCGCTGTGGGATTCAGAAGATGATTTCAATAACTTTTTCTTATGTTTAGGAGTGGAAGGGTGCAAGTCCTGCACAACCTCCTAAGGTATGTCTGATGGAGGCTTCACCTCAGCCCCTCATGGCAACTGCTGGTAGCAACAGCAGAGTCAGGATAGAAGCCCGGGAGGGTGCCGGTGCCCGGATCAGTACTGGGATCGGTGCCATGATCAGAATGAGAGAGAGAATTCTCAGTCGGGGTAGAAGGCAGTGCTGAGTCAGCTGATGCCTCAGGAGGGGGATGGGACATGCCTTGGAACTGGTGCTTCTTTGTGGCTGTCCAGCCTAAAAGGGCCCTCTTCTCACCCTTCTAGAGCCTGCCTCATCAATATCTCTCTGAGGTGCATCAAAGTAGTATCAATAAGATAAAGCCGCACACACCTTGCACATTTTAGTATCATACCCCCCCTCCTAAGTAGGGTATGCATTTTTTGTGGACATCTGTAATGGAGAGGGTCACTGGACTGGAGCGGCAGCATTTGAAGCCAGACTTCTTTGATATCCCAAAGGCGAGAATCTAATTGGCTTCAGGCCAGGAGCCCGAGCAGCTTGAGGTCTGGTAAGGACGGAACATGAGCGGCTCGAAGTCCGGCAGGGACTATATCAACTTGAACAATTATCTAACTAATAACTATAAACTATGAGCACTATATGCAGTTACTATAGTCCGATAGGTCACATAGTTTATAGTTAAATAACTGGCTATATATCAGAGAACAGGCTGAGCAATGGAGCATTCCTAGGAGTTGCTGTAGGCAGCTGGAGGAACTGAGGTGGGGAGGCCCATCCCCTCCTTTTATCTCCCCCATCTCTCGCAACATCAAAAGCCCATGCAGAGGCCGAGTAAGAGGGAGGGGGCGAGTACCTCACCCTTCTAGACTGTTTTTCACAGTCTATCTAGAGACTGCTGATGTAATGGAGCTTCCAACTGCTGCCTGCGAAGCAGGACAGACCCATATATGAGAATTGTGGAGTTCCTTGAAGAAGAACTCCACATTTCATAATGCCTGTGGCTTCCCAAAAAGTTTTACTTGGTGAATCAGAAGCAGTGGTGCTTTCATCCAAACCTTCACTTAGTTTGAAAGACACAGCCTTTAAAGTTAATTTACCATGCAAGTTGGCCCATATAGAAGGTCTCACATTAAAATATTTCAGTCATGTATTTATCTTTTTAAAACAATCTTTACTGCAGTATTATATTAAGAATCAAGCCAATCACTGCCTTCAGAAAACATACTGCATATGTGAGTTGCTGTAGTACTACAGATACATTGTAGACGCTGACAGCATTTACAGCAGCCCCTTAAAATACCCCACCCCCTCTCCCACTTTGTTCAGACAAGGAGTGTATATACAGACATACATCCGCAGATCAGGGGTGGCCAAGAGTTAGATCATGATCCACTATTGAATCACAAGCTCCTCTCCAGTAGATCATGGTATGGGAGGGGGGGGGCAGACCCTCAGAGATAACTTCTGAGGAGGAGATTGAACTGACACCCCAGGGAATGTCCCCAGGGACGAAAGGAGCTAGAAGAGTTCCTCCAGTGCAGTATGGAAGGCTCTTTGAGGGAAGTGAACCCTTCCATGCCTAATAACGGTTGCTGAGGTGCTCTCAATTAGGGAGCCAGCAAGAGGGAGGTCTGGACTCGTGCCAGAGCCAGAGGGAGTTGGAGAGGTCATGGTAGCTAAGGTTGATGCTGGATCAAATGAATTATGTGCACCATAAGTGGAAAGGTAGTACTGAAGTGTAGTCTCAATTTTTGTTTTTGGGGAGTGGGGATACCACGCTGATATCGCACACAGAAGTTATAACTTTGTTATAAAGCACAACAGAGTTTGCAACATCCGTCCTCAGAAATGGCATCTGATGACATGAAGCAGCAGGATGTTGCTCTGGATAACGGTTTAGGGAAGAGCCTCCCAAACAGGAGGCCACACATTTTTACGTGGAAAATGTATGGTCATTTCCTCAGTTAGCCAGTGGAATTAATACACAGTGCAGTATATCCATTATCCTTAGTACCACACATATTCTATCCAATATAATGTGTGTAGTATTTCCAGGCAAAATGTAAATATAGTTACAGCACTGGCCTTTTTGTCCAGATATGTTTTCCCTACCCCTTGAACTGATCCTCCTGTTCTTCCTGCCCAAGGACCCATGCATAAACCTTTCAAAACAAGAAAGCAAACATCTGAAGCCATAGCAATGCTCTGAACCATCTTCTGGTCATTTGCCAAAATAATTCACCATAGCTAATTGTATGATTCTTCATATTCAAGAAAAAGGTATACCTCAAGGAACATGGAACTACCATTCTAGTGTTTTGAATTATAGCCATGTTTTCTATTGAGAAAGAGGGTGTTTTCAGACAAGCATCTCCCCACCCAGTACCCATCGTGCTTGCATGAAAACCCCACTGGATAACCAATGGTTAACAAGTGAATACAGGGTGGGTACTGTGCTTGTCTGAAAACACCTAGTGTCTTAACTAAGAACCACCAGTTGTCCTGTGACACAACTGTCACGGGTGTTGAGGTCCACTATCCCACTTTCCTGGGTTGGGTGACTCAATTTCCCTCACTTGCAGCCCACCTGAATCAGTTATCTCTCTGGCTGATTCAGTCCTGCAAAGGGGATAATCCTTTTATCACCCAAGCTCCAGAAAGCTTCCCATTTACACACTATCTCTCTGGGTTCGCCAGTGCTTGAAAGCACAGGATCCTCAGATTGTGTCCCCAATGCTAGATATGAGTGTATTGATTACATAAGGAAAGATAGTTTGAACACAGAGTGGCTAATAAACAAAAGGTAAAATAACGCATTCCTAATCTGTACTGTATAAGTACCTGGTTAGATCTTACCCGACAAAAAGTCCATGCACTTGAATTCGTTCTCAGCCTGATGTTGGGCTGGGCCCTTTGTCCTTGAGCTGGTAGAAAGCAAAGTTCTTCAACGCATCACTTCAGCAAAACTGGCTGGCAAGCAGGCTCTTCCACCCCCAGCTCTATCTTAGACTCCGCGAGTCAGTGGTTGAATTGAATTCCAATTGTTTTTCGATGGCAATGATCTTCCTCTTAAGTACATTTGTATTCTCTTTGTTTCCATTTTCCTGCCTCACGTAAGCAAACAGGAAGACATGCAGATTCCTTTGCAACTCCATGGGGCTTTTGTCTAGTGTCTCCAGAGGCGTTAGGCTCTCTGAATACACAGTATTTGTCTCTCTCCATTGCTTGGAGTTAGTTTCCAGATCTCAGTTTTGCATTACATGAAGTGAGTTTCCAGTTCTCAGCTTTAACATTATATACATGTTTAACCTTTAGCTTTACATATTTGTTAGACCTATAGTCCAGTATCTCTTTGTGACAACTACACTGTACATACACATTTGGAAGCTCAAGATTCAGACTGTAAAGAAGAGTTTATTTTCTCCTCCTTAAGAGACCCTTTTTGCAAAGACTGGTTCTTTTTACAAGAATAGATTAGAAAAAGAGTTAGGAGCATTATGGATTATGGTGAAAAATCAAATGCCACCATTGTTGCTTCTTGAGTAGGGACATGTACAGAGAAAGTGACATCATAAACAAAGGGGATCAATGTGGTTCCTCCTTGCTCTTGCATATTTGTGTTCTCATGTACTGCTAGAAGAAAGTCTGACACGTGTGTTTCTATATCAATTATATAGGTCTACAGTGGTGTGGGGGAAACGGGTGTGTGTTTATCCACTCCCACCCAAGTCACTGCTATGCCTTCTCTTATATCCCTGTCCTTCATTTGCTCAGTTTATATATTTCTGACTTGCTACGCTACATGCCTGAGGAAGGACCATGTGTGACCCAAAAGCTTGCATATTCTCACCAACAGAAGTTGGTCCAATAAAAGAGGTAATTTGAACTACTTTGCCATGTTGATCCCAAATGTAAGACAAGGAGACAACCACACTCTAACATAAGGTAGTACAGTTAATATTCTCCACTGTCTCTCGCAATTTGTGTCTATGGCCTTGTGGCCAATTGGATTACGCTCTGTAAAGTCCCATGTGTTTCCATTTTGGAGGCCACTTGATGCCAGCCAGGGATGTACTTTCTGCAATGGTCAAAGAGAATGTAGCTCTTTGCCATATCTATTTAGAGCCTTGCAGAAGACAAAATAGCTCATCTTGAGTGTTGCTGGACTAAGACAGAGACATATATTTTCCAGCACGATCGCTAACACTCATGTTATTTGTCCTATATTAAAAAGTTACAATGTTTGGTAGCTGCTTTTTAACCTTAAATACACTACATGCAAATCACATAAATGCTCACCACATTCTGGTCTTAATTTTCAAGTTCTAAGCCAGTGGATTAATTGGTGTTGTCTGGTGAAACTCTTGACAAGGTATTTAAGCTGCCCCAGGTGCTCCAGACAGCTAACGCCTTTTGAGCAGGTGGTGAAAGTACTCCTGTGACAATACCCAGGGGAAGACAGCCATGGGAAAAGTAATGGTGCGATGTTACAAAATGCTCAGGTGCATCAGAATAAGGCATATCAATGTTAACATGTTGAGAAGTGTAATGGTGTATTTCAAGTTCCTGCAGGATGAGACCGTGAGTGGGTGGATTCCTGTAAGTGTTTGTAGCATGCAGCCCAGATGACTGGAAAGCCTAAATTGGGATCAGAAAGCTGTGGCTAGCTGAGATGGGAATTGCCTATAAAGGCTGAACCCAAAGGTTAAGAAGACCACCACCAGGGAAAGGAGCACAGCTCATAGAGGAGTCTGATCCCTGTACACTCAAGATTTTCTTGTAGCTGGCTGGTGGGTAGGTTTTACACACCTGCCAACCACCACCACCACCACCACCAAAGTCTGCCTTCTCTGGGGCACTTGTGTCCCTTGGCAAGAAAAGGAGTGTGTTAATGAGGTTTGCTTACAACAAAAATTTAACATACATCCTCCGTACAAGCGGCTCAGAATATTATGCAATTAACTAGATGAACTCCTGGACTGGACTATCAGAAATGTGATGAAAGTCAATAGTATGAAGTGAAAGGCTATGTGATTTAAGACTAATAATGTTAACTTTTGTTACAAGCTGAAGACCAGTCAGCTGAAAATGATGGAAGAAAGAGACCGCAGGATGACTATGAGCCACCATATGTGATGCAGCTGTAAAGAAGGGAAATGTAATCCTAGTATTATCAGCAAGGCAATTGCAGTAGGAATAGCTCATATAGTTCTGGTCACACATTCAAGAAAGATGAATTCAAACTGGGAAAAGTGCACAGAAAGGTTACTAGGATGATCACAGGAATAAAGAGTCTGTCTTATGAGAACAGGTTAAAAGAGCTCAGCCTGTTTAGCCTAGTGAAAAGGCAGAGGAGACATGACTGTGCTCTACAAAACACATCAGGGGTTATACAAGATGGAAAAGGGAAAAGCCATTTAACTTAAAAGAAAACGTAGATCAAGAACAAATTGGAACAAACTTGCAATAGATAAATAAATTTTGATGGAAATCAGAAGGTTTCCAGCCATCAAAAGAGTCAAGTCCTGGAAGACTGTCCTATATCTGGGCCACCTTCTTGAGGGAAATGGGTTGCTGGGAGCACATTACACCTGTGCTCTGAAGTCTGTGCTGGCTTCCAATAGCTTTTTGGGCACAATTGAAGGTGCTAGTAATGATCTAAAAAGTCGTAAGCAGGTTGGGCCCTACATATCTGAAAGACTACTTCGGCCCCTATGCTTCATTGCAACCCTTAAGGTCAGCTGAGAATGGCCTCTTACAAGTTCCATCAGCATGTCAAGTTCATATAAGAAGGGCATGTAGAGGGACGTTCGCGGTGGCTGCTCCACAGCTCTGGAACTTCCTTCTCTTGGTGCTTTGTAAAAGCTCCAGTCTTAGCATTTTCTGGTGATGATGCAATATCTTTTTATTTGGCCTGACGTTCAGGGATAGGGTTTTTAAAAAGCTGGGGTTTTTCAGGGAATTTATATATTGTATAAGGTATTTTGTATGTTTTATACTCATTGTTAAGACTTTTTATGTTGTTACCTGCCCTGAGCCTTTTGTCAGAGGGACCCGGGGGCGCTCCGGGACCCCCAAAGCACTCCCGGACCGAACAGCCCAGCCCAGCAGCTTACCGGGCTCGAAAACTTTCCCCTCAAAGGCGCCCGCGGGCCGGGAAGAGCCGCGTCGCGGGCCGTCACCGCCGGCAGAACGCCGACAGGAAGAAAGTCCCCCGACACTCCCTCAAACACCGGAGGGGAGGCCGGGGCCTGCAGCCACGCCCCCGTCAACGACCAGTTGGGCGGGGCCGGCTTCGGCCCCGCAGGGAACAGCCCCACACGCAGCGCTGCCGGCAGGAGCCCAGGAGCGGCGAGTAGCCACGCCCCCTGTAGTCAATTTCATGGTGGGGATTCCCCCGCCCCCGCAGCGCCGCTCAGAGCGGCTGCGGGCACGCACGGGGGCGGGGCTCAGGGGATAAAAGCCAGCGCCGCCTGGGAAACGGCGCTGGTGATTGCAGAAACCGGCCCCTTGCCTGAGTTCCCTGTGCGCAAGCAAGTGAACGTGTTCCTGAGTGTGACCCCCTGCCTGTGCCCAAGTGAAAGTGTTCCTCTCTCCGTGACCCCTGTGGAAGTGTGAGTGTCAGCAGTCTGAGTGGGAGCAAGAAAGCCCTTCCTGACCCCTGTGTGGTGCCCTTGACTTCAGTGGTGCTGTCTCTTATACACATCTAGATGTGTATAAGAGACAGCCCCGGGGGGGAACCCCTCACCCCTTGGTCCTTTCATACCGTGTTGCGTGTATTGACGAGTGTGGGGCAGCCTTGGAATCTTGGTCAGCAGCGCCTGATGATGATAAGGGCTCGTTCTCTTTAATTAGAGGTAGAGCCCACACACTATCCTGATGGGCCTTATATCCCCGATAGCCTCCGTGCTGACCTCGATACCCCAGGGCAGTTGTGTGTGCGCGTGCGTGGACCCCGTTGCCCCTACCCCCGGTAACACTTTGGGATCAGCTGGATTACAAATCTAAATATATCAAACAAACAGACATGGGGCAAAGATCCTGATTAGTTTTAAGACTGAGCTTGATAGTTATATAAGTGGTACTGGATGATCCACTCTCAAGCGAATGCTTCAGTAAATTGCCTGGAGAGGTCAGGAGGAAATCTGCTCTCATTCATACTCTCACAAGTAAGCTCAACTCCCAGTTTCACCTTGGGCAAATCCATTGTCTCACCCATATTTTTTTTTTTGTCAACTGTACAGGACTGTCTTGGCTTTATATCAGGGTTGATTAACGTGGCTGGAAAGTTAAAGGCAGGACCACTTTCCATTATAAACAGCAAATACAAAAGCATTTTTTTGAATAAGTGGCTTGAGATTTCCTTTTGAAAATGTAATCGTTTGTTGTACTTGGTGGAAGGTTCATGTATGCAAAATCTGAAGAAGATGCATTAGGAGATCAAAAGTTATAACGTATTAAAAGTTAATTGCTAGTGGTCAGGTTTTGGAGTGTCCCAACTTGTTTTGCGGATCATATCTTCCTCGCCTTTGTGAATTGAGCCCTCAAAATTTGTAGACATGCAGCCTGATATGTTCAGCAAGTGCTGTTGTGGGCTGATGGTGTTTAGGTAACTCTAAAGAGAGTTATTGTTTAAAAAAATAGTTTTTTGCTGTGATGGTTGGGTTTCTCCTCACACAGCTGGGCAAAGTCCAATCAGGAGCCAGGGAGTCTGGCTTGTTAATGATCCTTTTGTCTGGAAGGAGGGACTACTCCCAATTTGCCTTTAGGTGTCGCTGAAACTGGTTCAATGGGTTTAGACCTGGCGGAGAGAACTGCTGGGCAGTTGAAGCAGAGTCGTCTAACATGAGGAAGCTGAGGTCTCACATTGGAAGAGAGGGCTGGAAAGCAGCTTGGAGGAGCTTACTCGGCCTTGGAATAGACTCTTTACCCCAGTGAGCGGAGAACGCTGGAGAGAACTTGGAGCCACACACCCAGAGACTGAGAGCTGTAAGCCTCATTGTGTGACTTGCCTTGTGTTCTCCTGTACCTAGAGTGTTCTCTAGCATTTCCTTCCCTTAGTAAAGTGTGTTTGTTTAAGTTGACCCCAGTTTGATCTGAGTTATTGCTCCAGGGGGTTTATGCCCAGGAAAGGGGTGATCTCTCACAATAGGTGCCTGCTATCTGAAGGGACCATCCTCCATGCAAATTCACTTGCATTCACTGCCACTAATGTAAATTTCAAAGGCCCCTGCACTGCCGGGCTGCGTGCATGCGCAGACGTTTCCTACGTTTCCTATCTAGACTGGAAACGTGGTGGCAGCCCCAGTGCACATGGGCGCAGGGCCTTTAAACAGTCACAGCACAGGGGCGTGGCACTGGCAGCAGCAGGTGACCGAGCAGGGTAGTGGCGGTGGATCAGCAGTGATGATGGCGGCAACGGCAGCATGGCAATTACTCGGTGGGTGAGTGAGTGTGTGTGGGGAGCGGAGAGTTAGTGAGTATGTGCGTGTATGTATGTGGGGAGAGAGTGAGTGAGTGTGGGTGGGGGAGTGAGTGTGTGTGTATGTATGTATGTGTGGGGAGGGGGACAGTGAGTGTGTGTGTCATTTATTTATTTTCATAAATCACCTACAAAAATATTTTACAATACCTTAACTCTGTCCTTTTGCGCAGGATGAAGGTTTGAGTGTAAATAAAGGACACAGTGAAGGTGTTGTAAAAAAATTCATAGATAACATGAAAAAAATAAATGCTGTCTAAAGAAATAATGTTGTAGTTTAGTTAGTGAAAAATAGTGAAAAGAGTAAGAATGTATGGTAAATATGGTACAGTAATAAATTAAGTATACATAGTATCTTAATGTTGATGTTATGTTACACAATATAGATAATGAAATGTAAATAATTTCCATGCTTTTTGGAGTCCAAGTTTTATTACATTGTATGTTGTTAAATGTGCTTTGTAATGTAAGTAAGTGTAATTTATTTTCATGCTGTCATCTGAGTTTTGGTAAACTATATTTTGTCAAACGTTTCTTGAAAGGTGGGTTGTTGTTTTTTAGAAATGGTATTATTAGAGCGTGGGAGCGCTCTAATAGTAAAGGTGTGTTGCACTCTACATCATAAAGCCCCAATATTCTATTTGTTCTAAAATTGGCATGATCAAAGTAAGGATTGCGAAATTTATTGTGGAGTATCACTGGGGTAAACGGTTCATGCTGTGAATGTGTCAGCTGAATCTGTTGGATAGAAGCTGAGATATCACAGTTTGAAAACTGCACTTTCAAGCCTGATTTTTCATTTAGTCAGACTGTCTTGATCTGGGCAGGGTAGAAGGGTTGAGTGTTGATGGGAGGAAGAATTAGCCTTTTAGAAAGTTAAGGAGGCTGCCAGGGGGTGCCTATGGGGTTTTATTTGTAAATCTGATCAGTAGTTTTAAAGTTGTGGGGTTGTGAAAAAACCCATGTAAGCCTATGGATAGGGGCAGGGTTGCTTTGAAGAGGAGTGTTGTTCGCCGCCTCTTCTCCTGCTTTCCCTTCCCTGAGCGGGACTTCGGGCAATTATGCCTGGAGATTTCAGAGTGCCGGGGAGTGAAGGCAGGGGGGTGCTTTGGGTGTAGTGGGGCAAGAGAGCAAGGGCAGGGGGCACTTTGGGTGTGGGTGAGGCAAGGGAGCGAGGGCAGGGGGCACTTTGGGTGTGGGGGTAAGGGAGCGAGGGCAGGACGGGCAAGGAGTAAGGGCAGGACGGGCAAGGGAGACAGAGCAGGAGAGGCAAGGGAATGAGGGCAGGGGGGTGTTTTGGGTATGGGGCGAAAGGGAGAGAGGGCAGGGAGGAACTTTGGGTGTGAGGGGGCAAGGGAGCGAGGGCGGGGAGGCAAGTGAGTGAGGGGCGGGGGGATATTTGCGGGCAAGGGAGCGAGGACAGGGAGTGCTTTGGCTATGGTGGGGCAAGGGAGCGAGGACAGGGAGCACTTTGGCTGTGCTGGGGCAAGGGAACGAGGGCAGGGGGTGCTTTGGGAGGGGGGGGAAGGGGTAGGGTAGGCGCTTAGGGTGTGGTGGGCAAGAGAGTGAGGGAAGGGAGTTAAGGCTCTTGTAAATTCAACCATGCACTAATAAGCATGGAAATTGCAAGGTAAGGCTCCTACCTTAACTTCAGTGCTGTGTTAGCAGTAAAGTCATTGTACAGTCTCGCATATTGTGCTCACTTACAACTTAGGCTCCGTGCACCCACACTTTGCCTTTGTCTTTCAGTCCCAATACTCTTCCTCTGCAGGTTAGGGGCAACACTGAAACTGGGGACAGGAGGGCGTGAGCTGGCCCCTCACGCCCACCTTTCCCTCTATCCTTTCATGTCAGTTGGAGAGAATGTGACAGATGAGTAATGTCTTACAACCCTCCCTCTTACCCACTAGTCCCCACTGCCCTCCCAGAGCACAGTGAGCTAGGTACAGTCATATACAAATGTGTAATTTAAACGTTAAGATGGGTACACATTGAAATTAAATGGAATGGCCATTAGAAGGAATGGAGGCAACAGCAATGCCAATTTCTAAATAAATACTATTGTCATTCCAACATCCAATTAAGTGACTGTGAAATAATACAACATAGGGTGTTTTCAGACATGATGCTAACCCCAGTTTAACCACACTTTAACCACACCTGAACGTTTCTTATTGGGCCCTATGTATCCCTGCAACATGCATAAGAAATGTTCAAATGTGGTTAAAGTGTAGTTAAACTGGGGCTAGTGTCATGTCTGAAAACACCCATAGTTGCATCCTTGGGAGTACATGGGGAAGGCAAGTGGATGTGAAATAATGAGGAAAGCACCAGATGCAGTAAGTGGAATAGTTGGGATGACAGGGAGCAATACAAAAAGTGTGCAGGATCAAGTAAGCGGGTAGAATGACAGGAGGAACTAGAAATAGTTACGAGGGAAATAACTGATTCAGAAGACTGATGGAATATCAGGGGGAGCAGTCCTATCATTAACCCATAGCTGACAGTCTATCCTTTGAGTCCCAGTAGCCTGGTTATTCCACTTTCCTCTGTGTGTCTGTGTGTGTGTTCCCACACACACCATTACTTCTGTTCCATATGACAGACACAGATAAGAATTGTATTTCTTCCAGAAGTTTTGAGTTCTCTGTGAGGGGAGTAGGAGTTAGAGGGTCGACTTGGACCCATGACTTCTGAGTTGTCTGTTACAAGGTTGAGAGTTGAGCAGGGGAGAGGAAAACAAGCTAGGAACCAGGACAATTGAGTTGCTTGTGAAGGGAGTGCAGCAGCCTACTGGATTAGTGGGGTGGAGACACTGGAAGTCAAGAGTCCGGAGTTCTCTGTTAAAGGGTTGATTAGATGGAGAGAAGGGGCGGGAGCCAGGACTCCAAAGTTCTCTCTTTCTTAAAGAGGAAACAGAGGGGATGAGGGGCCAGTCCACACCCTCCTGTCCCCAGCTTCAGTGTTGCCCCCAACCTGCACAGGAAGAGGATTGGGGCTGAAAGACAAAGGCAAAGTGTAGGTGCATGGAGCCTAAGTTCTAAGTGAGCACAATATGTGAGACTGTACAATGTCTCTACTCTTAACATGGCACGGACGTTAAGGTAGGAACCTTAACTTGCAATTTCCATGCTTTTTAGTGCATGATTGAATTTGTAAGAGCCTTAACTGTTCTTGTCAACCTGATATTTTTTTTACTATGGAATGGTATTTACTGGGCTTTTTATACTAGGTAAAAATCTGTTTTCACTGCTCTCTGTTTTTACTACACTGCGTAAAATTAATTAGTCCTTGTCTAAGAAATTCTATTATCAAAACTGTTTCATTAATACACAGCAGAATGCAGTGGATTACACACAGTTAAGTTTTAGTTGTGTTTTCGCTGTACAAATAAAATGTAAACACACAATGGATAATACTAATATACATAATGTTTCATTTGGACATTTTATTTTATTTTTCAAAGGAGGTTATATGCATTCTTCAGTTTTTATTATATATGCCAAAATCAACAATGCAGAGTTCTAGACTTGAAGTTAAGCAATCATAGGTACATAAACGCCATGCTTGGTCAGACCAAAAGCCCAACTATCACAACAGAAAACACCTTTGGTGACAGAGAAGAATGCAACAGATGGAGACCCTAGCTGTGAAATAATAAAAAGTCTGATCTGAAAATATTGGTACAAAGGTGGGGGAAATCCCTGTTTCATTTCCTTAATCTTTTGCAGTGACAGTAATTTCCCAGTCTGAAAAAATAAATCTAAACATACCATATTGTACCCATTTTGAAAAATCTACAAGCTCTCCCTACAAAATTTCCAGATTCAGAAACTTAATTTCTGTTAAAGATAGCTAAGACAACAATAGCATGAAAAATGTTTGTGCTTTTTTTTTGCTTATTTTCTTTTATTAAAGCTAAACAGATCATATCACTGTAGAAATATTGCCAAACTGCTAAATAGGTTTCAGTAGTTTTCATTAGCATGTTTTAAATTTTATTTTACTGGGCTAGTAGGGGGAAACTGCTAAAATTAGGTATTTACTAATGCCCTACCCAAAACTAGTTTATACCTGGGAAATTGCCAACCCTGCTTTATATCATAGCATAGTAAGAGGTTCACATGCAATCTTGAAAATAGTGATGTGCTTGGTAACAGGGCCAAACTGTACCTTTTAACATATGGCCAGTTCTAGACAGCAGAAAGTAATGCCAAAGGTACTGCAGAGTTTGCACTGCAGCAATGATTCTGCTTCCACTTTCTAGACATGCTCTATGTGCTTCCACTCAAGGCCCAATCAGCTAAAGAGATGCAGCACAGCTATGCATCTTTCACACCTTCTACCTTTAGGTACCTGGGGCTCAGCTATGGAAGCATGGAGCAGTGACTGAGTGTCCCTCTAGAGGATTGTGCCTGTCCCTGCAGAAGGGCAAGGGAAGTTTCTTGAAGCTTTATGCATGCAAGGTAGGGGACAGTAAAAAGGATTTCAGACATGTAAGTATTAATGGTTCCTTGAGAAAATCCCAGTTAGCTGAAACCTAACATAAAAATCCCTTAATTTCTTGTTTTTTAAAAAAGGTTAAAATCACTGTCACTGAGCAAAAACAAACTATCATTCACTGTGCCCAGAACAATGTTCCCACATGAAAAGTATCTATTAATATTCTGATAATTATAGTCACTATTGCAAACTCAGAAAAAGCACTAGACTAGATCAATGCTATTGAATTTGGAGTGAACAATCCCAACAGATAGGGTGAAAACAGACATGACGCTAACCACCCTTTAACCACCCTTGGTGGTTATTTATGCATGGGTGATTTCAGACATTACAGGGCCCTTTGGCCCCGTACCGAAATTACCGAAATCATTCCCCCCCGGGATCACCCCGTAACGCCATAGCAGACGTGTCGGGGAGATCCCAGTAGGGAATGTGGGAGGGGGCGGGGCCGCGCGGCGTAACATGCAGCCGCACGGCCCCGCCCCCTCCACGCACCCCGCCGCCCTCCCTCCGGGGAGACGGGCGGGCGGCGGGGCCAATGCAGCCGCCGCGTTGGGCCGGAAGTGCCATGGACCGGGATCCCGCCGGGGATCCCGGGCCGTGGCAACCGGCCAGACGTTACTTTTTTTTGGTCCCCGCTGGGGATCTTTTTGACCACGCTTCCTGGGACATTCCCCCGGCTAGCCCGGGAAGCGTGGTTCAAATTGACCCCATGGGACAATCACTCATAAGTGCAACTGCATGCATAACACCACACACAAAAACCGCAGTAAAAGTGATTGACCGTGGCGAACATCTGGCGGCCGCCAAACAGACGTTCGAGACACGGTGACCACAGGTGGGTATTCACCGTGGTTCACTGTGATCTCGTAACGTCTGAAAATACCCCATGTTGCAGGGCTGTATTGGTGCCCTATGCATCCCTGAAACATGCATAAATGACCACCAAGGGTGGTTAGCGTCATGTCTGTTTTCACCCATAGTTTTCTGGCTTTCATATCTAATTCCATGAAGGACTGTTAGTTCCCTAGAATGGCGAGGAGTTCATAGCTTAGATGATTTTCTCTACCAGACATAGAATGCACTGTTAACTTAAGTCAAAACCTGTCTGGATGTACCATGCTCACAGTACTTGTTCTGTGGTGTGACAGCTGTAAAGAGTATGGAATACTTACGTGTAAACTGGGATGATAGGTCAGTATACCATTGTCACACAATGTAACATACTTCTTTTTCCACTCTTTATTCAGTGACTTGCCACTTCTCTTCAGCAGCATACCCTATGGAAGAGGAGAACAGAGGAAAATGCAAAAGAAAATAATTAAACATGATATTTTGCTAATGCACACAAAGAAATGGACAAAAGATACCAACAACATATTTTTTACCACTCCTACACTCCCCCTGCCCTTTCTGCCAAAAAATGAGCTCAAATGAGTTACCATCATCACCATTCATTAGGGCTACACTGAATAGGCCATCTGAGTACTCAGATTGAGTCCCGATGTTCCGAGTACCTCAGAATTTTTCCGAGGACTTCAGAACTCCGAACCTCGGAAATCCCTGGAATTCGGAGCTTTGGAACTCGGTGCCCAGAAAAGCAGGCTCGCAGGAGTGGGACAATCACTCATAAAGAAAAACCCACAAAAGTGCAACTGCATGCAGAATTGCAAAAAAATCCAGCAGTAGTGTATCCACAGCATGGCCCATGATCAGCAGTGCACCCACTTAAAAATCATTATGCCAACTAAGCAGTGCCCAGAAAATCAGGCTAGCACGAGTGGGACAATTGCTCAAGAAGACAAACCCACAAAAATGCAATTGCGTGCAGAAAGCCAAAAAAAGCCAGCCCAGCATACATAACACCACACACAAGAAAGAAAACAGACATTATCCCCACCCCACACACAAAAAAAGCTTCCATTGTGACTGCCCAGTGCCCACCTATGCAAGGCAAACCCCCTCCCCACATACTATATTACCCAGAAAGAAAGTATATCTTCCCTATGCCCTTGCTCAGTGGTAAGTCACATCTTGGCAAAGCTGAACCCACAGAAAAAGTACAGTGTCAGTGCCCACAAAAACCGCAGTAAAAGTGATTCCTCTCTGGCCTCTATGGTGCCAACTTGCCAACAAGCAGTGCAAGCAGCAGAGGCACTAACCTTAAAGTATATTTGGCACTGGTAGCAAGCCCCGGCTTGCCCCTAGTATATGGACAGCCCAGGCGCTGTCTCTTATACACATCTAGATGTGTATAAGAGACAGGGCATGGCATTGGTGTGGCACTGGTAACCTAGACAGCCCAGGCCAGGGGAACTGAAGCAAGGCAGAGATCCCTCTGGCCTCCATAGTGCCAAGCAGCAGGTAGCAGTAGTGTGGGACCCCCTTATTTTAAAAAAAAAAACATGGCATGGTGGAAGCAAGTAATCCCTGTCCCCCAGCCAAATTCAGCAAAGAGAATGGGAAATGGCTGTACATCCACTTTTATTTTGCCCCTGCCAGCCAATCAAAACCTGTCCTGTGGTTTGTCCATCACTCAATTGTCCCCACCCATACCCCCCTTCCTACCAAATATGGCACTACGTTTCATGTCCTAGTTCAGAGAAGCTAAGGTCAAATTCTGGGTCACTTTAGCCAGACATGCAATGGTGCCAGCACTCGATCAAGGTTTCCAAAGTTTCCCAAAGTTTTCCAGGGACTGGCCTTGGTACCCAGAACTTGGAAATTTGGAACCAGGGAATGGAATCCTCGGTGAATTCCAAAGTTTTCCAAGAACCAAGTTTCAGCATGCCCTTCAGTGCCTGCAAAGGCTGTTCTATAACTGAACTTGTGTAGTGGGAGGTATTCAGGGAGGGAACATACGAAAGAGCAGAGCAGACAAAAAACGAGCTCTACTCTGAGTTAAGAGGAATTTTCCAGAATGATGGGGTATTAAAGGGGAGTGGGGAGAGGAGCCTCAACTATCACAGACAAGAGGAAGGGACGGTGGTTTAAAGTTTGAGAACCACTGGCCTAGTACACTTGTGAGCTCTAAAACAAGCTGTACAGAAAATATTATACATTAATTTCTATTATATAGACTATAGCTCAAACTCCATGGATTTTCCATACAATAGGAAGAAGGATTTTGGTAGATCCATAGACTCTTCTAACACAAGGGTGGGGAACCTCAGGTCTGAGGGCAGGCAATGCTGCCTGAGGCTAGTTTTTATGTGACTCCTTTTGAGAATCCCAACCTCGCCCCTGGATCCAGTTCCTACCCACAAGCACTGAAAGACTAAGCTCAGCATAAATAAGCAGAGACGAAGCCATGCAAACAAGGACAAGGGACAAATCCGTGGCACAGATCCATGATCTAGACCCTCCTCTTCTGGAGTGAACCCCTTAAGCTTTCCCGCTCCCAATTTCCATGTGGCTGCTGGAATTTGTACTAAGGCTGCTTGCCCACATGCTGATTTTCACATGAAACTGAATCTCTCACAAAAATATTAATCACAGAGGTGGTGGGCTGCATGCCCACATTACTTTTGATCTGGGGCATGGATCCGTTTTTGAAAAGAACGGATCCATGCCCACATTACCCTGCTCTTCTATTGGGCTGGGCTGCATGGGTGGGTGGTGCGAAGAAATGCCCCCCCCCCCCCAGCCCAGTAACTCAACCATTGGTGGCGGTGGCAGCAGCAGCAGCAACTTCTCCAGCTGGCTCCCCATAGCTTCCTCTGGCTGCTTCCAGCCCTCCCCCCTACCAATGGGGACTTCCAGGGCAAGTCACAACTGGATGACATCATCTAGCTGTAGCTATCCTGGAAGGCCCCATCAGAAGGGAATGAAACCGGCCAGAAGAAGCTATGAAGAGCCAGCTGGAGAAGTTGCTGCTGCCACCACCGGGTGAACCTCATGGTAAGATTATCTCACCACAAGATTCCCCTACACATTACAATTATACGTGAATTTTAACTCACGTGAGTGAGGGTGTTGGATTTTGCAGCCCTGTTATCCGTGATGAAATCCACGAGTAATTTGATCCTGCATGAGGAAGGGAGCTTACCCAAGTTACCCAATATCCTGTTAGATAGAAATGAATGTGAGATTGGGTAATGTGGGCAAGCAGCCTAATTTTCCAAATGACCCCTGAGAAGGAAAATATTCCCCACCTCTGTATTGCAGTATTGGACCGCAGCTGCGGTACAGGCAGGGGACTCCAGTGATGACAGTTGCCTATTCATGTCGATTCATGTTTTAGCATACATCATACAGATTTCTGAGACATCATCTTTTTCCTATTAAGTTGCACTGCCTAGGAATGGTCTGAGCTACTGATTGGTACCTGAATTTATGATTCCATATTGTTTTTGTTAACCTGGAGTATTTCTGTTAACCACCAGGTTAATGGCTAACCTGGAGTGTTTTATGTAACTTTTTGTATGGATTTATGATTCCATAGTGGGTTTTTTTTTCTTGTTGTCTGTTATTATACATTGTAATAGCCTTGGCTAACAATAAACATTTATATTGATATTGACTGGTACCAAAGTGCTGGTAGTAGTGGTTTGGAATTTTCCTGCAGATCTATATTTTTTATTATTTTATTTAAACTTTTTATTCCACTCTACTCCAAATACAGAGGGTGAATTATAACACAATAAATCCCCGGATCTGAACCCCCTCTATCCCTGCTATAATATCTATGAACATAAAGTAATGTCATACTGGGTCAGAACAATGGTCCATCGATCCCAGAATCCTGTGTCTGACAGTGGTCATTCTCGTTGCTTCAGAGGAATACCCAACAGGTCATAATGGAGTGATCCATTTTCTGCCATTCATTCCCAGCTTCCAAAAGTCAGATGTTTCATTCCTCAACCTACATGACTAACACAGCTATGCTACTGGCCTTGACCACATTCTCTGGCAAAAGTCCCAGAAGTTAATTGTGCACTGAGTGAAAAAACATCTGTGTGTTTTAAATCTTCTGCCAGTTAGTTTCATGATGTGTCCCCTATTTCTAGTACTATTTGAGAGGGTAAATAACAGCCCCCTATTTACTCATTCCATAACACTCATGATTTTAATAACTTCTACCATATCCCCTCTCAGTTGTAGTATATAGTACTGCTATAGTATCCTAGCCTATCGTCCTACTACTACTACAGTAAGCAATATATTGGGGAGGTAGGGGAAGATCTAAGGCAATCCCTAATGAGAGAACATGAGGAGGAAAAGCCAAGATTGATAGGATCTTGACTGGGAATCATGGAGTTATTTATAGGATAAGATTTTTTGTGAGGGAAAAAGTACTCATGGAGGAAAAGAGTTACAAATTCAAAGGGAAGAGAACCGATAAAGAAAAAAATAAGTAATTGTTCAGCAATTTATTTATTTACTTATTTAAATTTTTATCCCGCCCTTCCCTTAAAAAAATGCTCAGGGTGGCTTACAAACAAAATATAAACATATAAAACACACATAAAAGTATTTAAGACCACAAAACAGTAAAAGACCAAAAAGCCACCCTAAACTGCCCCGCACAACTTCCACCCAATCACCCATCACCTCCCCATTTCCCACACCCAACCCCTCAAAAAAATTTAAAAATAAAAATGATGAAACTTTCAAAAACACTGAAGGAAACAGACAGAACATACTCAAAACTCATTCAAAAAAAATTACTAAGGAAAACAGATATTTACCTCAAGTTTGTCTTGAGATAAACCCAAACAAACATACCAAGAGAAGAACTATGTGAAATACACAAAGAACAGTAAAACGTTTTAAATTACATTATATAATTATTTAAATTTTTCAAAATACAATACAAATAGAAAACAACCAAAAATATAAAAATACCACAGAACCCTACACCACCACCCGACTCTTCTCCTCCCCAACCTCCTAGCTCCCCACTATCTCCTCACAACACCCCCCTAACCCCACTGCCAAATGCCCTCGTGAATAAGACAGTTTTGCATTGCTTCCTAAAGGCGCTCAAATCACATATATAAAGAAGCTTCCTGGGGAAGGGAGTTCCATAGCTGCAGAGCAGCGGCCAAGAATGCTCTTCTTGCCATGGAGACCAGGTTAAAAACTGGTATCTCCAGACAGACATCCCTGGTTGACCGCAAGACCATAATGGGACATGGTAGGCCAGGTGATTTGCCACATAAGTGGGTTCCAAGCCATTTAGGGCTTTAAAGGTCAAACCCAGTACCCTGAATTGTGCCTGGAAGACAATAGGCAACCAGTGCAGATTCCAGAGCACCGATGTTATGTGCTCCCGGCAACCCGTCCCCATAAGGAGCCGGGCCACCACATTCTGCCCCTGCTGCAGCTTCCAAACAGTCTTCAAGGGCAGCCCTATGTAGAGCGCATTGCCTTAAGGTAATCAAGGCATGGATGATGGCTGCCAGATCTGAATCAGAAAGAGAAGGCTGCAGTCTTCTCACCAGATGGGGCTGGTGAAAAGCACTCTTGGCCACCACAGCCACCTGGGATTCCAGGTGCAGCAACAATCCAGAAACACTGCAAGACTGTGAACCTGAGTGACCGGGGGGTCATCAGCATACTGATGACACCTCATTCCAAACCCCCAAATGATCTCAACCAGTGGCTTCATATACATGTTGAACAAGAGGGGAGAAATGATGGAACCCTGGAGGACCTCCCCACAGGGGAGATCACAAGACAACCAAGAGCAATCACCCATTGCCACCCACTGAGACCTCCAACAGAAAAGAGCGAAACTACTGAAGAGTAGTCCCGCATACTCCCACCAGGTCCTGCAGTTGAGTCAACACCACCTAGTGATCAACACTGTCAAAAGCCACTGATAGATCTAATAGGATCAACAGGGTGGAGTTCCCTCTGTTGATCTCCAGGGCATAGATCATCAACCAAGGCCACAAGTGCAGTGTCTGTGCCGCACCCCGAGCAAAAGCCAGACTGAAAGTGGTCCAGGAATCAGATAGCATCCAGGTAGGTCTGGAGCTGATGTGCCACCAACCGCTCAATAATCTTCCCTAAAAGGGGAAGGTTATAGACAGGCTGATAGCTGATGGAGGATTCAGTATCGAAGGATGGTTTCTTGAGCAGAGGCCGGACAATCGCCATCTTACAGGAGTCCGACATCCTGCCTTCCCGAAGGGAGACACTGACAACCCCCCGCCAGCAACGGCCCTAATGTCTTCCAGCTGGCTTCCAGGACTGGCATGGATCGAATTCACAACTGGTGGCCCGCACAGCCCCAAGCACATCCTCCACATCGGTGTGCGATAGCAACAGAAATAGTTCCAAATAAAAAGGAGAAGGCTGGACCTCCACAGCCCCCAACTCTGACTGCCATAGAAACAGCTGCGCCAAAGTCGTGGTGAATAGGAGCAATTTTGTCTGCAAAGTAATCAATAAAAATATCACAGCAGGCATTAGATGACTCCAACTCCTGGCGGAGACAGGCCGGATTAACCAGACCTCTCACCACCCAAAAACCTCTGCTGGACGAGTCTTTGCAGACACTATGATAGTGACGAAGAAAGCCTTCTTCGCCACCATCACAGCCACGGCATAGTCTTTCAAAGATTATCTATGTTGCAATCGGTCAGATTAAGTGCAAGTCAAGTGCCACCAGCACTCTAACTGCCTACCCTCCCACTTTAGCCACCTCAGGCCTTTCGTATACTATGGGGACCTATGCTGGTGCAGCAGTGGGAACAGATGCCTGGGAGCTACCATGTTGATGGCCTTCGGCAGCATGCCATTCCACAGGGTGACCAGGTCATCGACAGAGCAGCTGTAAAGGTCAGCAGGTAAATTCCCACAGAACATTCTGGAATCCAGTCGGATCCATGAGTCTCCGAGGGTGGACCAACCTAACCGGTCCATCACCCCAATGGGAGCATAGAAGGCAGGGATCTGAGCCTTCAGGAGGTAATGATCCAGCCATGACAAGATTGATATATCCCCCCCCCCCAACAATAATTGAACCCCTGTTTCTAGTCCAGTGCAAAACATCAAATCCAGTGTGTGTCCCTTTTCATGTGTTGGGCCCACTACTATCTGAAATTGGCCCACATTTGTCATGGAGGCCATGAACTCCTGCTGCGCTCCTAAAAGGCTGGCCTCAGCATGAATGTTGATATCCCCCAAGACAATAGGTCTGGGTGACTTCAACACCACCTTCGAGACAAGCTCAGCTAGAACAGTCAGAGGGGTTGCAGTGCAGCCGGGTGCTCAGTACACTAACAGAATCCCCAATCTATCCCCCGCCAAATCAAACACAAGATGGACACTCTCCATACAAGATGAGTCAAGCACTAGATACCTCCGGAAAGACAAGGAATCCCTAAAAACTACGGCCACACTGCACCTGACCTCTAAGCCTATGCTGATGCTACATGGAATAACCAGCCACCACCACCTGACCCAGCCAGGTCTACGTGATACACACAAGGTCATCCTTGTTGGATGTCATTTGGTTTATTAGCCACCAACCTTGTGTTGAGCAGCATCAGTGTCAACTCAGGGGCCCTACTGGCCTCAACTCATTGTTATCAAGGATGCGTTGTCTTTTAGGAGATATCCGGTGCAGGCTCCACCAGGTGTTGATTGTCTCCATCTTGTGTTGGATTTGGCCGGGGATAGATTAGGGGTGCTGCTGGTGTACCATGCACCCAACTGCCCGGCGGCATCCCTACATGCTCTTGCTGATTTGGTGTCAGATGTGATCCTCCGGACCCCTAGATTGGTGGTCCTGGGGGACTTTAATATCCACACTGACACCGATCTTGGAGGAGCGAGGCATGAGTTCATGGCCTCCATGACAACCATGGGCCTGTCCCAAATCATCTGTGGCCCCACACATGAGGAGGGACATACACTGGATTTGGTTTTCTGCACCGGCCTTGAGGCGGGGGGTCAGTTAGTAGGAGTTAAGGCTGTAGAGCCTTTGTCATGGTCTGACCATTACCTCCTTAAGACGTGCATCCTGGCGCACGATAGCCCCCGGCAGGGTGCAGGACCTATTAGATCGGTCCGCCCCCGGAGACTTATGGAACCGGATCGGTTCCGGAATGCTCTGGGGGAGTTTCCCCTGGACCTTGACACCCGCTCTGTCGATGATCTCGTAGCCTTCTGGAACACCTTGTTGGCCGAGACCATAGACAGGGTGGCTCCCAGGCGTCCGCTGCCCTCTCGAGTCTCCCGCAGGTCTCCTTGGTTTACTGAGGGTCTGCGGTGTTTGAAGCGGGAGAGCAGGCGGTTAGAGCGACGGTGGCGCCGGACTCGCGACCAGTATGATCGATCACAGCATAAGAGCAGTTTAAAGGCTTATGCTGTGGCGGTGCAGGCAGCAAAGAAGCAGTTCTTTGCTGCTCTTATTGCATCTGCAAAGTCACGTCCAGCGG
This sequence comes from Sphenodon punctatus, assembly GCA_003113815.1. Lineage (NCBI taxonomy): Eukaryota > Metazoa > Chordata > Lepidosauria > Sphenodontia > Sphenodontidae > Sphenodon > Sphenodon punctatus. The sequence continues at coordinate 761,179 of QEPC01007842.1, read as the reverse complement.
AGCTTTTCCGGGTGGTGAAAGGCTTGGTCAGTCCTGCCTGCCTCCGCCTGGACCTGGAGCAATCCAGTGACCGCTGTGACCGGTTTATCGAGTACTTTGTAGATAAGATCGCTCGCATCCGCCACGATTTCGGCACCACAGTTATTGCAGAGGATCATCTTGGGGCTATGGATGCCCCGTCCTGTCCTGTTTTGTGGGATCGGTTTCAGATGGTGTCGCCTGCCGATGTGGATTCCTTGTTGGGATCTGTTCGTGCCACTACTTGTGAGCAAGATCCATGCCCGTCCTGGCTGGTGAAAGCCAGCCAGGAGACGTTACGGCCGTTGTTGGCTGGGGTGGTTGGTGCCTCCCTTCGGGAGGGCAGGGTGCCTGACTGCCTAAAAGAGGCTGTGGTTAGACCCCTGCTCAAGAAACCATCTCTTGACGCTGATGCTCCTGCCAGTTATCGGCCGGTCTCTAACCTTCCCTTTTTAGGGAAGATTATTGAACGGGCTGTGGCACGACAGCTCCAGGAGCATCTGGACCACATCGGTTTCCTTGATCCCTCCCAGTCTGGGTTTCGGCCTGGGTATGGTACGGAGACGGCATTGGTGGCCTTGGTTGACGATCTCCGTCTGGCGTTGGACCAGGGTCGTCAGACCTTACTGGTCCTGCTAGACCTTTCGGCTGCATTCGACACAGTCGATCATGAGGTGTTGGTGACTCGCCTGCGGGACCGTGCTGGAATTGGCGGAACGGTCTTGGACTGGTTTCGTTCATTCCTGGCCGGGAGAACTCACCGGGTGGTCTTGGGGGAGTGTACGTCTTCCCCCCGGGACCTCACGTGTGGAGTCCCGCAGGGTGCCATTCTGTCCCCCCTCTTGTTTAACATCTATATGCAGCCGTTAGGGGAGATCGTGAGGGGGTTTCAGGGCATGCAGTGTCATCAGTATGCTGATGACACTCAGCTCTACCTCTCCTTTTCCACCGACCCAGGCCATGCAGTCTCCTTATTTTCCCAGTGCCTGTCAGCTGTGGGGGCTTGGATGAGGTTGAGCCATCTGCAACTGAATCCTGACAAGACGGAGGTGATGTTGGTGGGCGAGGGCTTGGGGAGCCTGGGGGTGGTTGAATCTCCTCTTGTTGGGGGGGTTCGCCCCCCCATGGTGTCTCAAGTGCGGAGTCTGGGTGTGCTCCTTGATTCGCGGCTCAGCTTGGAATCTCAGGTTGTGGCCGTGGCGGGGAGTGCGTTTCGGCAGTTACATCTTGTCCGGCGGCTTCGGCCGTATCTCTCAGACTCCGACCTCGCCACTGTCATCCATGCCTTCATCACCTCGAGGCTGGATTACTGCAACGCGCTCTACGTGGGGCTGCCCGAGAAGCTGGTCCGGAGGTTGCAGCTGGTGCAGAATGCCGCGGCCCGTCTCCTGACGGGGGCGGGTCGCAGGGAGCACATGACACCAGTGCTCCGGGCTCTGCACTGGCTGCCTATAAAGCACCGGGCCAGGTTCAAGGTGCTGGTTTTAACCTTTAAAGCCCTTCACGGCCTAGGCCCTGCCTATCTGCGGGATCGCCTCACTCCCCATGTACCCGTGCGACCCTTGAGATCGTCCGTGGGAGCCTTTTTGGAGGTTCCCCGGGTGAGGCAGGTGGCCACCGATGTTAGATCTTTTTCGGTGGTCACCCCTGTGCTGTGGAATTCGCTTCCGGAGGAGGCTCGGCTGGCTCCCACTCTCCTGCTGTTTCGGCGTATATGTAAGACCTGGCTGTTCCGTCAGGCTTTTGGCGGGGGGTAGGGGTGGGGTGGGGGTGGGGATAGGGATGGGGGTTTTCCCCATGTAGTGTATTTTAAATTGTTTTAAAATTTTATTATTGTTTTAAATGAAATGTTGTTCGCCGCCCCGGGCTGCCCTGTGGGCAGGAGGGGCAGGATATAAATTTAAAAATAAATAAATAAATAAATAAACTCGCAAATATCCTGAATGGGGGGCGGGGCGAGTGGGAAAAGGGGACAGACACCAAATACCTCCCCCAACATTCCCGATGGCAAACCTTCCCCCCTCCACACCTCCCTATGCCCCACATGACCTCTACCGCTGCTCTCCCCTCCCCACAAAGTCCTAAAAGTCAGATGACTTGGGAGGATCCTCTGGACCCAGCACCCCAGAAGGCAGAGTCACAAGGGGGGCAGAGGGGAAAACTCTCCTACCCTTTGCCCTCCGCCCAACCCACCCTCTTCCTCCCTCTCCCTACAGGACCCCCCTCTCACCAGAGGACCCTGACCAGGGAGACATTCCCACCCCACGCACGCACCCCCCTCACAGGAGGCCGTGACACTTCCTCTCATCCCCTTCCCCCCATACCTCCTCTCACAGGGGGCTGGGACACTCCCTTGCACCCACCCCTCACACAGGGGGCCCAGGAAAAAAAACTCCCCCCCCATGTACCTGCCCATACCCGCCTCCCTGTCACTTCCCCCTGGCCTGCACCCCGCTCTCAGTGGAGGGCCAAGGCACTCCCTCCCACACTCTATCCACATATCCATACCGCCCCCCTCTCCAACCCTCCTATGCCCTTCTCAGAGGTCCATACCCCCCTCTCACAGGGGGGTCATGACACTCCCTTTCTCCCCTGACTCACCATATTCCCTCACACCCCACCTCTCCCTGCAAAAACACTTTAAACCAATTAAAAACAAAACCACCATAACCTCTAAAGCACCCTCTAAAAGGCCATATATGGCCACCACCTTTAGCGCTGGTCTTCAGCAGGCACCATGCAGGCAGCTGCCTTCATGGAGCTGTGGCTTCTTGTCCTGGAGGGCAGGGCAGGGGCGGGGTAGGCCCAGGTGTTTCAGCACTAGGTCCTCCCCCCACCTCCAGCAACAACCCAACCCAACAATGCAACCAACTTAACCTTCAAGTTCTTCCAGACTCATAAAACATGGTTCTATTTTAAAGCTGCGGAGAAAGTAGTCTTATTGGATAGCCCCCCTTACATTAAATCATGTATTGGGCACCAACAGGTAGGAGGTTAAGTTCTCCCTGTGATGGAATGTTTGATTTAGGTTATTATTATTTTATTTTTTTTAAAAGAAATGTATTTTTTCATCTTGGTAACATACTCCAGTTATGTCCAGGCTGAAGCCTTTAAAGTACTGTGTGGCAGAGTGCTGTGGGCAGGGATCAGGCTCACCATGAATCAGGCTCACCAGGCTCACCTTGTCACTGGCCATCTGGATCTAGGGATAGATGTTACAGATTTGGATTAATCCATAAATATCCCTATTGGGCCATTATGGATTAATCAGTACCAAACCATGGCATGCCCTGTAAGTTACAAATCTGCATTTACAGATCTGGATTTCCCCCCATCCTCATTCCCTGGGACCCCAAAGTGATACTTACTTCCTTGGAGGACTTGACTGAAGAGCCACTGCTGTTTCAGGGGCTCTGATAGGCTTCTTCCCCACAGCACACTCCCTGGTCCAAATTGCACATGTGAAAAATGGCCACCCGGGCCGTTTTGCACATGCACAAAATGGTCACTGCCCTTAACCAAAATCGCAGCGATGTAATCCGCCATTTTGGCTGTCACCATTTTGGTTAAGTGCAGTATCCATTTTACACATGCACAAAACGGCTCCGGCGGCCATTTGTGCATACGTCATCTGGAGCAGGTGTCACACTGTGGATGGATGCCCTTTAATATGCAAGTGCCAACAAGGTGCAGAACCACTATCCACCAGTCAGGATGGTGACAGTTCCCAGGCAGCACCAGCTACATGGGCGCTATCGTCTAACCAAGGTAGCATGGATCCCCAGGTAGCACAAACTATGAGGACAGCAGGATGGTGCCGGTCCACAGATAGCGCCACCACCATGCCAGGTGCTTTGGCCTTGGTCTATCAGGTTTCACCCTGGGACAAAAGGTGAAGGAGCAGGAAATTCCTAGGGCTTCCTCTTCCCTACATAGGGGAAGGCAGTCAGTTCAGCCTCACCTTGCCATCTGTAAGGATCTTCTGCTCTGGCTCACTACTATACAAGCTTCCTCTTCCACCCCTTGCTTCACTGCCTGCCTCTGCCCTTGCACTCTGCTCCAGCCTCTGAGTTTCATTCCAGTCTCTGTGTCCTGCCTCGTCTCAGCTCTTGGATTTCTCTTCCTCCAGCCTTTATTTAATTAATTGATTAATTTATTTATTTATTTTTAATATTGCAATTTTTATGCCACCCCCCTCCTGTCTCCATCCCATCTCGGGGTAGCGCACAACATATTAAAAACATTTTAAAACATTAAAAACAAACAGTAGTAATTCAATTAAAAAATGATATAAAACCCCATCCCCCCTACCCTACCCACCCAACCCATCTCCCTCGGGAAAGGCCCGGAAGAATAGCCAGGTCTTACATTGTCTGAGGAAAGAGGGGAGGCCAGCAGACAAGCGGATATCTGATGGGAGCGAGTTCCACAGCCACGGCGCAGCCACGGAGAACACCCTCCTCATAGTGGACATGAGGAGGGCGCCCCCAGCCAACCGCAGGGGCTGCTCCAGGTCCCAGAGGGTGAGCCTTGGTCTGTCCTTCCCCCGGTAACCCTCCACACCCTGGACTGACTTCTGGATTTTGCCCTGCACTACAAGCAAACTATGATCCTGAACTTCCCTTCAGTGTTGGTGTCATTCTTGCGGACTGCCTTTGGAACTTGAGCCAGGCCTGTGTATTGACCATGAACTTGAACCTTCCTCCACTTGTGGGTGCGTGCCAAGGCCATAACAGGGCTGCACCCGCCAACACACGACTGCAGAGAGCAGTGAGTGTGCTGCGGTGAGGGAGCCTGCTGGAGCCGGCCCTGCAGCAGCAATGGTGGCGCTCCAAACAAGTCCTCCGAGGCTGTTAAGTACCTCTCCAGAGTCCTGGAGAATGGCAATGGGGGCAGATCAGATCCACTGTCCTGGGGCTAGGAATGGAAGCACTGATTGGTCTCCTATTGACTTTACTGGGAAAATTTCCCAGGGACTTCAGTGAGGAGATCTGAATCAGAAAATCTAAATATGTAATTAATCTGATTTTTTTTTTTTATGAATCCAGAATTAATACAAATCTGAAAATTCATCTGTACTCCCATTCCTATCTGTAGCCCATTAAGGGTGAATTGGGTCAGGTGACTTGAGGAGAGGGCTAAAAGTATGTGTTCCGAGATAGAGGGAAGCAGGGACTCTATCATGCAGGAGTGGCTTCAGGGAACTGGAAGCTTGCCTCCATGTTTCTTGAAGATGAAAGCTTGTCCCAATAGCTTTAAGGACATAAGAACATAAGTAGTGCCATACTAAGTCAGCCCAATGGTCCATCAAGCCCAGCATCCTGTCCTCCAACAGTGGCCAATCTCAGTCGCATGGGAGAAGAACCAACAGTCACAATGGGCAATCCATTCCCCGCTGTTTACTCCCAGCTCCCAACATTAAGAAGTTCATCCCATAAGCTACTTGGTTAATAGCCATTATGGACCTACTCTCTAAGAACTTATCCAGTCCCTTTTTAAACCCAGCTATACTACTGGCCCTGACAACATCCTCTGGCAACAAATTCCATAGGTTAATTATGCGTGGAATGAAAAAGTACTTCCTTTTGTTTTAAATCTGCTGGCAGCTAGTTTCATGGAGCGTCCCCTAGTTCTAGTACTAACTGAGAGGGGCTTGCTGCCACGCTGCTTTTCCCTCCCCTTCCCCAAGTAATAACACCCAGGGCGGGGCCTGTGGGCAGCTGCAAGCTGTGTCTGGTGTTGTGGGGAGCGAGGCTGCATTGACTGGAGGAACTTGCTGCCACTCTGCTTTTCCCTCCCCTTCGCCAGGTAATAACACCCAGGACGAAGCCTTGTGGGTGCCAGCCCAAAGGGCGACATCCAAAGGGTGTCGGCTGTTGGCTGGGGCCATTCGCTGGGCCGGGGCCCCTTTGGTCAACAGACACCATCTTTGCTGTGCTGCTGTCGCCATCCCGCCAATACCACTGCTGTTGTTGCTAGACTTGCTGGTTCTTAGCAGGACTGAGGGGATCAGGGGTGGGCAGCTTTCATCTTGTTTTTAATTTGTGGTTTTAAGGGATTTGGGGGGGGATGAGGTGGGTGTGGCTTGGGGGGGTCATGGGGAGTCGGTTAGGGTGGATATGGCCGACCCCCCTCGTGAGAGGAGGGGAGATGACCCTTGGGGAGGGTTGGGGGGACTCCCTGTGAGAGGGGGAGTCCCGGGGGGGAGAGGGGCAGGGAGGAGAGAGGGATACGGGGGTGAGGTTCCCAGCGCCAACCCCTGGTGGCAGCAGTGGAAGGTGCTGGGAGGGAGATGAGCTTCCTCGTGAGAGGGGGGGCTTGGGCATGGTGAAGGGGAAAGGGTGCCTCTGGGGGCTCTGGGGGAGCAGCCAACGGGAGGGGGTCAGAATGGGGTGGATGGAGGGGAGGGAGGGGCCATCGTAGTTGTCATGGGTCATGGACGGTATGGTAGATGGCGGCAGAGGACGTGGGTGCCCAGGGGCGCTACGGTACTTGTGGAGCTGAGGAGAGCCTGCCCGCCACCAAAGGATCCAGGGGCGTGGGGTCCAGGGTCCCGTGGCGGGGAACTGATGCTGCTGAATGCGAGGTCCGTAGTAAATAAGGCCCCGATAATCCGGGATTTGATTCTGGATGTGGCGGTGGTCCTCACATGCATAATGGAGACCTGGCTGGACAAGGGGGCGGGGCCAATTTTGGCTGATCTTGTTCCAGCTGGATATGCCGTGCAGCATCAGCCTCGCGCCGGGAGCCAGGGAGGTGGCATAGCTATGATTTTTAAAGAGACGTGGTCAGCTAGGAGGTATCCAGTTCCAGTTATTCCTGGGATCAAGGCCCTCCATGTGCTGTTTGATATGGCGGGGGCAATTTATTTATTTTTATTTATTTATTTATTTAGTAGATTTTTATACCGCCCCATCCTGCACAGCAGCTCGGGGCGGTTAACAACAATAAAAACCATTTAAAACATTTAAAATACAATCATAAAACATATCAATAAAACAGGGTGGTATAAAAATAAATATACAGGTGGGGGATTAAAAATCACCCCCCCTCCCTCCCAAAGGCCTGGGCAAACAGCCAGGTCTTACAGTTCCGCCGAAATGTCAAAAGGCTTGGGGCCAGGCGAGCTTCCTCCGGAAGGGAGTTCCACAGCCGCGGCCC